>CAXHKU010000524.1:75000-90445 GCA_964017125.1 Flabesymbios commensalis
TGCATGCAAAATTAAATAGCAATGCAGTGCAGTACTAATGCATCGCTGTGATTTTAGGATGATTTTGTACTTTTTGTACTCTACTTTTTTTACGCAATGCAGTTCTTAGAGCCCTCGGGCAGCTAGAAATGCTGGCCATTTTGTTATCACTAAGTTCACAATAGGGGTACCGCACCCCACTGAACTGCTATGCAATGCATGGCAGTGCAGTGGCGGCACTACTGTGCAATGCAGTGGCCGCAGTGCAGTCCCACTGCATCCATGTTCAGAAAAAAACAATAATTATTATAATCAAAGACAGACAGACAGACAGACAGACAGACAGACAGACAGACAGACAGACAGACAGACAGTACAGTACAGTACAGTACAGTACAGTACAGTACAGAACAGTACAGTACAGTACAGTACAGTACAGTTCAGCTTCAGATGTAAGATTTAAGCATTTAAGTTATAAGTTATAAGTTAGTTAGTTGTGTACGTTACCTACACGACCAAGGCCAATGTAATGAGCTTTGACACGGCATGCATTCTGACACTGACATTAATCGTTCCCGGATCAGCTATAAACCCACGATCTGACTCTGACACTAAGCATTTCCGAAGAATTTTTGTGACTCTGTTGTTTTCATCAATAAATACTGTTGATAGATCGCTCGGGCAATTAGAAATGCTGCAGAAACTTGCATGCAAAATTAAATAGCAATGCAGTGCAGTACTAATGCATCGCTGTGATTTTAGGATGATTTTGTACTTTTTGTACTCTACTTTTTTTACGCAATGCAGTTCTTAGAGCCCTCGGGCAGCTAGAAATGCTGGCCATTTTGTTATCACTAAGTTCACAATAGGGGTACCGCACCCCACTGAACTGCTATGCAATGCATGGCAGTGCAGTGGCGGCACTACTGTGCAATGCAGTGGCCGCAGTGCAGTCCCACTGCATCCATATTCAGAAAAAAACAATAATTATTATAATCAAAGACAGACAGACAGACAGACAGACAGACAGACAGACAGACAGACAGACAGACAGTACAGTACAGTACAGTACAGTACAGTACAGTACAGAACAGTACAGTACAGTACAGTACAGTACAGTACAGTTCAGCTTCAGATGTAAGATTTAAGCATTTAAGTTATAAGTTATAAGTTAGTTAGTTGTGTACGTTACCTACACGACCAAGGCCAATGTAATGAGCTTTGACACGGCATGCATTCTGACACTGACATTAATCGTTCCCGGATCAGCTATAAACCCACGATCTGACTCTGACACTAAGCATTTCCGAAGAATTTTTGTGACTCTGTTGTTTTCATCAATAAATACTGTTGATAGATCGCTCGGGCAATTAGAAATGCTGCAGAAACTTGCATGCAAAATTAAATAGCAATGCAGTGCAGTACTAATGCATCGCTGTGATTTTAGGATGATTTTGTACTTTTTGTACTCTACTTTTTTTACGCAATGCAGTTCTTAGAGCCCTCGGGCAGCTAGAAATGCTGGCCATTTTGTTATCACTAAGTTCACAATAGGGGTACCGCACCCCACTGAACTGCTATGCAATGCATGGCAGTGCAGTGGCGGCACTACTGTGCAATGCAGTGGCCGCAGTGCAGTCCCACTGCATCCATATTCAGAAAAAAACAATAATTATTATAATCAAAGACAGACAGACAGACAGACAGACAGACAGACAGACAGACAGACAGACAGACAGTACAGTACAGTACAGTACAGTACAGTACAGTACAGTACAGAACAGTACAGTACAGTACAGTACAGTACAGTTCAGCTTCAGATGTAAGATTTAAGCATTTAAGTTATAAGTTATAAGTTAGTTAGTTGTGTACGTTACCTACACGACCAAGGCCAATGTAATGAGCTTTGACACGGCATGCATTCTGACACTGACATTAATCGTTCCCGGATCAGCTATAAACCCACGATCTGACTCTGACACTAAGCATTTCCGAAGAATTTTTGTGACTCTGTTGTTTTCATCAATAAATACTGTTGATAGATCGCTCGGGCAATTAGAAATGCTGCAGAAACTTGCATGCAAAATTAAATAGCAATGCAGTGCAGTACTAATGCATCGCTGTGATTTTAGGATGATTTTGTACTTTTTGTACTCTACTTTTTTTACGCAATGCAGTTCTTAGAGCCCTCGGGCAGCTAGAAATGCTGGCCATTTTGTTATCACTAAGTTCACAATAGGGGTACCGCACCCCACTGAACTGCTATGCAATGCATGGCAGTGCAGTGGCGGCACTACTGTGCAATGCAGTGGCCGCAGTGCAGTCCCACTGCATCCATATTCAGAAAAAAACAATAATTATTATAATCAAAGACAGACAGACAGACAGACAGACAGACAGACAGACAGACAGACAGACAGACAGTACAGTACAGTACAGTACAGTACAGTACAGTACAGAACAGTACAGTACAGTACAGTACAGTACAGTTCAGCTTCAGATGTAAGATTTAAGCATTTAAGTTATAAGTTATAAGTTAGTTAGTTGTGTACGTTACCTACACGACCAAGGCCAATGTAATGAGCTTTGACACGGCATGCATTCTGACACTGACATTAATCGTTCCCGGATCAGCTATAAACCCACGATCTGACTCTGACACTAAGCATTTCCGAAGAATTTTTGTGACTCTGTTGTTTTCATCAATAAATACTGTTGATAGATCGCTCGGGCAATTAGAAATGCTGCAGAAACTTGCATGCAAAATTAAATAGCAATGCAGTGCAGTACTAATGCATCGCTGTGATTTTAGGATGATTTTGTACTTTTTGTACTCTACTTTTTTTACGCAATGCAGTTCTTAGAGCCCTCGGGCAGCTAGAAATGCTGGCCATTTTGTTATCACTAAGTTCACAATAGGGGTACCGCACCCCACTGAACTGCTATGCAATGCATGGCAGTGCAGTGGCGGCACTACTGTGCAATGCAGTGGCCGCAGTGCAGTCCCACTGCATCCATATTCAGAAAAAAACAATAATTATTATAATCAAAGACAGACAGACAGACAGACAGACAGACAGACAGACAGACAGACAGACAGACAGTACAGTACAGTACAGTACAGTACAGTACAGAACAGTACAGTACAGTACAGTACAGTACAGTTCAGCTTCAGATGTAAGATTTAAGCATTTAAGTTATAAGTTATAAGTTAGTTAGTTGTGTACGTTACCTACACGACCAAGGCCAATGTAATGAGCTTTGACACGGCATGCATTCTGACACTGACATTAATCGTTCCCGGATCAGCTATAAACCCACGATCTGACTCTGACACTAAGCATTTCCGAAGAATTTTTGTGACTCTGTTGTTTTCATCAATAAATACTGTTGATAGATCGCTCGGGCAATTAGAAATGCTGCAGAAACTTGCATGCAAAATTAAATAGCAATGCAGTGCAGTACTAATGCATCGCTGTGATTTTAGGATGATTTTGTACTTTTTGTACTCTACTTTTTTTACGCAATGCAGTTCTTAGAGCCCTCGGGCAGCTAGAAATGCTGGCCATTTTGTTATCACTAAGTTCACAATAGGGGTACCGCACCCCACTGAACTGCTATGCAATGCATGGCAGTGCAGTGGCGGCACTACTGTGCAATGCAGTGGCCGCAGTGCAGTCCCACTGCATCCATATTCAGAAAAAAACAATAATTATTATAATCAAAGACAGACAGACAGACAGACAGACAGACAGACAGACAGACAGACAGACAGACAGTACAGTACAGTACAGTACAGTACAGTACAGTACAGAACAGTACAGTACAGTACAGTACAGTACAGTACAGTTCAGCTTCAGATGTAAGACTTAAGCATTTAAGTTATAAGTTATAAGTTAGTTAGTTGTGTACGTTACCTACACGACCAAGGCCAATGTAATGAGCTTTGACACGGCATGCATTCTGACACTGACATTAATCGTTCCCGGATCAGCTATAAACCCACGATCTGACTCTGACACTAAGCATTTCCGAAGAATTTTTGTGACTCTGTTGTTTTCATCAATAAATACTGTTGATAGATCGCTCGGGCAATTAGAAATGCTGCAGAAACTTGCATGCAAAATTAAATAGCAATGCAGTGCAGTACTAATGCATCGCTGTGATTTTAGGATGATTTTGTACTTTTTGTACTCTACTTTTTTTACGCAATGCAGTTCTTAGAGCCCTCGGGCAGCTAGAAATGCTGGCCATTTTGTTATCACTAAGTTCACAATAGGGGTACCGCACCCCACTGAACTGCTATGCAATGCATGGCAGTGCAGTGGCGGCACTACTGTGCAATGCAGTGGCCGCAGTGCAGTCCCACTGCATCCATATTCAGAAAAAAACAATAATTATTATAATCAAAGACAGACAGACAGACAGACAGACAGACAGACAGACAGACAGACAGACAGACAGTACAGTACAGTACAGTACAGTACAGTACAGTACAGAACAGTACAGTACAGTACAGTACAGTACAGTTCAGCTTCAGATGTAAGATTTAAGCATTTAAGTTATAAGTTATAAGTTAGTTAGTTGTGTACGTTACCTACACGACCAAGGCCAATGTAATGAGCTTTGACACGGCATGCATTCTGACACTGACATTAATCGTTCCCGGATCAGCTATAAACCCACGATCTGACTCTGACACTAAGCATTTCCGAAGAATTTTTGTGACTCTGTTGTTTTCATCAATAAATACTGTTGATAGATCGCTCGGGCAATTAGAAATGCTGCAGAAACTTGCATGCAAAATTAAATAGCAATGCAGTGCAGTACTAATGCATCGCTGTGATTTTAGGATGATTTTGTACTTTTTGTACTCTACTTTTTTTACGCAATGCAGTTCTTAGAGCCCTCGGGCAGCTAGAAATGCTGGCCATTTTGTTATCACTAAGTTCACAATAGGGGTACCGCACCCCACTGAACTGCTATGCAATGCATGGCAGTGCAGTGGCGGCACTACTGTGCAATGCAGTGGCCGCAGTGCAGTCCCACTGCATCCATATTCAGAAAAAAACAATAATTATTATAATCAAAGACAGACAGACAGACAGACAGACAGACAGACAGACAGACAGACAGACAGGCAGTACAGTACAGTACAGTACAGTACAGTACAGTACAGAACAGTACAGTACAGTACAGTACAGTACAGTTCAGCTTCAGATGTAAGATTTAAGCATTTAAGTTATAAGTTATAAGTTAGTTAGTTGTGTACGTTACCTACACGACCAAGGCCAATGTAATGAGCTTTGACACGGCATGCATTCTGACACTGACATTAATCGTTCCCGGATCAGCTATAAACCCACGATCTGACTCTGACACTAAGCATTTCCGAAGAATTTTTGTGACTCTGTTGTTTTCATCAATAAATACTGTTGATAGATCGCTCGGGCAATTAGAAATGCTGCAGAAACTTGCATGCAAAATTAAATAGCAATGCAGTGCAGTACTAATGCATCGCTGTGATTTTAGGATGATTTTGTACTTTTTGTACTCTACTTTTTTTACGCAATGCAGTTCTTAGAGCCCTCGGGCAGCTAGAAATGCTGGCCATTTTGTTATCACTAAGTTCACAATAGGGGTACCGCACCCCACTGAACTGCTATGCAATGCATGGCAGTGCAGTGGCGGCACTACTGTGCAATGCAGTGGCCGCAGTGCAGTCCCACTGCATCCATATTCAGAAAAAAACAATAATTATTATAATCAAAGACAGACAGACAGACAGACAGACAGACAGACAGACAGACAGACAGACAGACAGACAGTACAGTACAGTACAGTACAGTACAGTACAGTACAGAACAGTACAGTACAGTACAGTACAGTACAGTTCAGCTTCAGATGTAAGATTTAAGCATTTAAGTTATAAGTTATAAGTTAGTTAGTTGTGTACGTTACCTACACGACCAAGGCCAATGTAATGAGCTTTGACACGGCATGCATTCTGACACTGACATTAATCGTTCCCGGATCAGCTATAAACCCACGATCTGACTCTGACACTAAGCATTTCCGAAGAATTTTTGTGACTCTGTTGTTTTCATCAATAAATACTGTTGATAGATCGCTCGGGCAATTAGAAATGCTGCAGAAACTTGCATGCAAAATTAAATAGCAATGCAGTGCAGTACTAATGCATCGCTGTGATTTTAGGATGATTTTGTACTTTTTGTACTCTACTTTTTTTACGCAATGCAGTTCTTAGAGCCCTCGGGCAGCTAGAAATGCTGGCCATTTTGTTATCACTAAGTTCACAATAGGGGTACCGCACCCCACTGAACTGCTATGCAATGCATGGCAGTGCAGTGGCGGCACTACTGTGCAATGCAGTGGCCGCAGTGCAGTCCCACTGCATCCATATTCAGAAAAAAACAATAATTATTATAATCAAAGACAGACAGACAGACAGACAGACAGACAGACAGACAGACAGACAGACAGACAGTACAGTACAGTACAGTACAGTACAGTACAGTACAGAACAGTACAGTACAGTACAGTACAGTACAGTTCAGCTTCAGATGTAAGATTTAAGCATTTAAGTTATAAGTTATAAGTTAGTTAGTTGTGTACGTTACCTACACGACCAAGGCCAATGTAATGAGCTTTGACACGGCATGCATTCTGACACTGACATTAATCGTTCCCGGATCAGCTATAAACCCACGATCTGACTCTGACACTAAGCATTTCCGAAGAATTTTTGTGACTCTGTTGTTTTCATCAATAAATACTGTTGATAGATCGCTCGGGCAATTAGAAATGCTGCAGAAACTTGCATGCAAAATTAAATAGCAATGCAGTGCAGTACTAATGCATCGCTGTGATTTTAGGATGATTTTGTACTTTTTGTACTCTACTTTTTTTACGCAATGCAGTTCTTAGAGCCCTCGGGCAGCTAGAAATGCTGGCCATTTTGTTATCACTAAGTTCACAATAGGGGTACCGCACCCCACTGAACTGCTATGCAATGCATGGCAGTGCAGTGGCGGCACTACTGTGCAATGCAGTGGCCGCAGTGCAGTCCCACTGCATCCATATTCAGAAAAAAACAATAATTATTATAATCAAAGACAGACAGACAGACAGACAGACAGACAGACAGACAGACAGACAGACAGACAGACAGTACAGTACAGTACAGTACAGTACAGTACAGTACAGAACAGTACAGTACAGTACAGTACAGTACAGTACAGTTCAGCTTCAGATGTAAGATTTAAGCATTTAAGTTATAAGTTATAAGTTAGTTAGTTGTGTACGTTACCTACACGACCAAGGCCAATGTAATGAGCTTTGACACGGCATGCATTCTGACACTGACATTAATCGTTCCCGGATCAGCTATAAACCCACGATCTGACTCTGACACTAAGCATTTCCGAAGAATTTTTGTGACTCTGTTGTTTTCATCAATAAATACTGTTGATAGATCGCTCGGGCAATTAGAAATGCTGCAGAAACTTGCATGCAAAATTAAATAGCAATGCAGTGCAGTACTAATGCATCGCTGTGATTTTAGGATGATTTTGTACTTTTTGTACTCTACTTTTTTTACGCAATGCAGTTCTTAGAGCCCTCGGGCAGCTAGAAATGCTGGCCATTTTGTTATCACTAAGTTCACAATAGGGGTACCGCACCCCACTGAACTGCTATGCAATGCATGGCAGTGCAGTGGCGGCACTACTGTGCAATGCAGTGGCCGCAGTGCAGTCCCACTGCATCCATATTCAGAAAAAAACAATAATTATTATAATCAAAGACAGACAGACAGACAGACAGACAGACAGACAGACAGACAGACAGACAGACAGTACAGTACAGTACAGTACAGTACAGTACAGTACAGAACAGTACAGTACAGTACAGTACAGTACAGTTCAGCTTCAGATGTAAGATTTAAGCATTTAAGTTATAAGTTATAAGTTAGTTAGTTGTGTACGTTACCTACACGACCAAGGCCAATGTAATGAGCTTTGACACGGCATGCATTCTGACACTGACATTAATCGTTCCCGGATCAGCTATAAACCCACGATCTGACTCTGACACTAAGCATTTCCGAAGAATTTTTGTGACTCTGTTGTTTTCATCAATAAATACTGTTGATAGATCGCTCGGGCAATTAGAAATGCTGCAGAAACTTGCATGCAAAATTAAATAGCAATGCAGTGCAGTACTAATGCATCGCTGTGATTTTAGGATGATTTTGTACTTTTTGTACTCTACTTTTTTTACGCAATGCAGTTCTTAGAGCCCTCGGGCAGCTAGAAATGCTGGCCATTTTGTTATCACTAAGTTCACAATAGGGGTACCGCACCCCACTGAACTGCTATGCAATGCATGGCAGTGCAGTGGCGGCACTACTGTGCAATGCAGTGGCCGCAGTGCAGTCCCACTGCATCCATATTCAGAAAAAAACAATAATTATTATAATCAAAGACAGACAGACAGACAGACAGACAGACAGACAGACAGACAGACAGACAGACAGTACAGTACAGTACAGTACAGTACAGTACAGTACAGAACAGTACAGTACAGTACAGTACAGTACAGTTCAGCTTCAGATGTAAGATTTAAGCATTTAAGTTATAAGTTATAAGTTAGTTAGTTGTGTACGTTACCTACACGACCAAGGCCAATGTAATGAGCTTTGACACGGCATGCATTCTGACACTGACATTAATCGTTCCCGGATCAGCTATAAACCCACGATCTGACTCTGACACTAAGCATTTCCGAAGAATTTTTGTGACTCTGTTGTTTTCATCAATAAATACTGTTGATAGATCGCTCGGGCAATTAGAAATGCTGCAGAAACTTGCATGCAAAATTAAATAGCAATGCAGTGCAGTACTAATGCATCGCTGTGATTTTAGGATGATTTTGTACTTTTTGTACTCTACTTTTTTTACGCAATGCAGTTCTTAGAGCCCTCGGGCAGCTAGAAATGCTGGCCATTTTGTTATCACTAAGTTCACAATAGGGGTACCGCACCCCACTGAACTGCTATGCAATGCATGGCAGTGCAGTGGCGGCACTACTGTGCAATGCAGTGGCCGCAGTGCAGTCCCACTGCATCCATATTCGGAAAAAAACAATAATTATTATAATCAAAGACAGACAGACAGACAGACAGACAGACAGACAGACAGACAGACAGACAGACAGTACAGTACAGTACAGTACAGTACAGTACAGTACAGAACAGTACAGTACAGTACAGTACAGTACAGTTCAGCTTCAGATGTAAGATTTAAGCATTTAAGTTATAAGTTATAAGTTAGTTAGTTGTGTACGTTACCTACACGACCAAGGCCAATGTAATGAGCTTTGACACGGCATGCATTCTGACACTGACATTAATCGTTCCCGGATCAGCTATAAACCCACGATCTGACTCTGACACTAAGCATTTCCGAAGAATTTTTGTGACTCTGTTGTTTTCATCAATAAATACTGTTGATAGATCGCTCGGGCAATTAGAAATGCTGCAGAAACTTGCATGCAAAATTAAATAGCAATGCAGTGCAGTACTAATGCATCGCTGTGATTTTAGGATGATTTTGTACTTTTTGTACTCTACTTTTTTTACGCAATGCAGTTCTTAGAGCCCTCGGGCAGCTAGAAATGCTGGCCATTTTGTTATCACTAAGTTCACAATAGGGGTACCGCACCCCACTGAACTGCTATGCAATGCATGGCAGTGCAGTGGCGGCACTACTGTGCAATGCAGTGGCCGCAGTGCAGTCCCACTGCATCCATATTCAGAAAAAAACAATAATTATTATAATCAAAGACAGACAGACAGACAGACAGACAGACAGACAGACAGACAGACAGACAGACAGACAGTACAGTACAGTACAGTACAGTACAGTACAGTACAGAACAGTACAGTACAGTACAGTACAGTACAGTTCAGCTTCAGATGTAAGATTTAAGCATTTAAGTTATAAGTTATAAGTTAGTTAGTTGTGTACGTTACCTACACGACCAAGGCCAATGTAATGAGCTTTGACACGGCATGCATTCTGACACTGACATTAATCGTTCCCGGATCAGCTATAAACCCACGATCTGACTCTGACACTAAGCATTTCCGAAGAATTTTTGTGACTCTGTTGTTTTCATCAATAAATACTGTTGATAGATCGCTCGGGCAATTAGAAATGCTGCAGAAACTTGCATGCAAAATTAAATAGCAATGCAGTGCAGTACTAATGCATCGCTGTGATTTTAGGATGATTTTGTACTTTTTGTACTCTACTTTTTTTACGCAATGCAGTTCTTAGAGCCCTCGGGCAGCTAGAAATGCTGGCCATTTTGTTATCACTAAGTTCACAATAGGGGTACAGCACCCCACTGAACTGCTATGCAATGCATGGCAGTGCAGTGGCGGCACTACTGTGCAATGCAGTGGCCGCAGTGCAGTCCCACTGCATCCATATTCAGAAAAAAACAATAATTATTATAATCAAAGACAGACAGACAGACAGACAGACAGACAGACAGACAGACAGACAGACAGACAGACAGACAGTACAGTACAGTACAGTACAGTACAGTACAGTACAGAACAGTACAGTACAGTACAGTACAGTACAGTTCAGCTTCAGATGTAAGATTTAAGCATTTAAGTTATAAGTTATAAGTTAGTTAGTTGTGTACGTTACCTACACGACCAAGGCCAATGTAATGAGCTTTGACACGGCATGCATTCTGACACTGACATTAATCGTTCCCGGATCAGCTATAAACCCACGATCTGACTCTGACACTAAGCATTTCCGAAGAATTTTTGTGACTCTGTTGTTTTCATCAATAAATACTGTTGATAGATCGCTCGGGCAATTAGAAATGCTGCAGAAACTTGCATGCAAAATTAAATAGCAATGCAGTGCAGTACTAATGCATCGCTGTGATTTTAGGATGATTTTGTACTTTTTGTACTCTACTTTTTTTACGCAATGCAGTTCTTAGAGCCCTCGGGCAGCTAGAAATGCTGGCCATTTTGTTATCACTAAGTTCACAATAGGGGTACCGCACCCCACTGAACTGCTATGCAATGCATGGCAGTGCAGTGGCGGCACTACTGTGCAATGCAGTGGCCGCAGTGCAGTCCCACTGCATCCATATTCAGAAAAAAACAATAATTATTATAATCAAAGACAGACAGACAGACAGACAGACAGACAGACAGACAGACAGACAGACAGACAGTACAGTACAGTACAGTACAGTACAGTACAGTACAGAACAGTACAGTACAGTACAGTACAGTACAGTTCAGCTTCAGATGTAAGATTTAAGCATTTAAGTTATAAGTTATAAGTTAGTTAGTTGTGTACGTTACCTACACGACCAAGGCCAATGTAATGAGCTTTGACACGGCATGCATTCTGACACTGACATTAATCGTTCCCGGATCAGCTATAAACCCACGATCTGACTCTGACACTAAGCATTTCCGAAGAATTTTTGTGACTCTGTTGTTTTCATCAATAAATACTGTTGATAGATCGCTCGGGCAATTAGAAATGCTGCAGAAACTTGCATGCAAAATTAAATAGCAATGCAGTGCAGTACTAATGCATCGCTGTGATTTTAGGATGATTTTGTACTTTTTGTACTCTACTTTTTTTACGCAATGCAGTTCTTAGAGCCCTCGGGCAGCTAGAAATGCTGGCCATTTTGTTATCACTAAGTTCACAATAGGGGTACCGCACCCCACTGAACTGCTATGCAATGCATGGCAGTGCAGTGGCGGCACTACTGTGCAATGCAGTGGCCGCAGTGCAGTCCCACTGCATCCATATTCAGAAAAAAACAATAATTATTATAATCAAAGACAGACAGACAGACAGACAGACAGACAGACAGACAGACAGACAGACAGACAGTACAGTACAGTACAGTACAGTACAGTACAGTACAGAACAGTACAGTACAGTACAGTACAGTACAGTTCAGCTTCAGATGTAAGATTTAAGCATTTAAGTTATAAGTTATAAGTTAGTTAGTTGTGTACGTTACCTACACGACCAAGGCCAATGTAATGAGCTTTGACACGGCATGCATTCTGACACTGACATTAATCGTTCCCGGATCAGCTATAAACCCACGATCTGACTCTGACACTAAGCATTTCCGAAGAATTTTTGTGACTCTGTTGTTTTCATCAATAAATACTGTTGATAGATCGCTCGGGCAATTAGAAATGCTGCAGAAACTTGCATGCAAAATTAAATAGCAATGCAGTGCAGTACTAATGCATCGCTGTGATTTTAGGATGATTTTGTACTTTTTGTACTCTACTTTTTTTACGCAATGCAGTTCTTAGAGCCCTCGGGCAGCTAGAAATGCTGGCCATTTTGTTATCACTAAGTTCACAATAGGGGTACCGCACCCCACTGAACTGCTATGCAATGCATGGCAGTGCAGTGGCGGCACTACTGTGCAATGCAGTGGCCGCAGTGCAGTCCCACTGCATCCATGTTCAGAAAAAAACAATAATTATTATAATCAAAGACAGACAGACAGACAGACAGACAGACAGACAGACAGACAGACAGACAGACAGTACAGTACAGTACAGTACAGTACAGTACAGTACAGAACAGTACAGTACAGTACAGTACAGTACAGTTCAGCTTCAGATGTAAGATTTAAGCATTTAAGTTATAAGTTATAAGTTAGTTAGTTGTGTACGTTACCTACACGACCAAGGCCAATGTAATGAGCTTTGACACGGCATGCATTCTGACACTGACATTAATCGTTCCCGGATCAGCTATAAACCCACGATCTGACTCTGACACTAAGCATTTCCGAAGAATTTTTGTGACTCTGTTGTTTTCATCAATAAATACTGTTGATAGATCGCTCGGGCAATTAGAAATGCTGCAGAAACTTGCATGCAAAATTAAATAGCAATGCAGTGCAGTACTAATGCATCGCTGTGATTTTAGGATGATTTTGTACTTTTTGTACTCTACTTTTTTTACGCAATGCAGTTCTTAGAGCCCTCGGGCAGCTAGAAATGCTGGCCATTTTTTTATCACTAAGTTCACAATAGGGGTACCGCACCCCACTGAACTGCTATGCAATGCATGGCAGTGCAGTGGCGGCACTACTGTGCAATGCAGTGGCCGCAGTGCAGTCCCACTGCATCCATATTCAGAAAAAAACAATAATTATTATAATCAAAGACAGACAGACAGACAGACAGACAGACAGACAGACAGACAGACAGACAGACAGTACAGTACAGTACAGTACAGTACAGTACAGTACAGAACAGTACAGTACAGTACAGTACAGTACAGTTCAGCTTCAGATGTAAGATTTAAGCATTTAAGTTATAAGTTATAAGTTAGTTAGTTGTGTACGTTACCTACACGACCAAGGCCAATGTAATGAGCTTTGACACGGCATGCATTCTGACACTGACATTAATCGTTCCCGGATCAGCTATAAACCCACGATCTGACTCTGACACTAAGCATTTCCGAAGAATTTTTGTGACTCTGTTGTTTTCATCAATAAATACTGTTGATAGATCGCTCGGGCAATTAGAAATGCTGCAGAAACTTGCATGCAAAATTAAATAGCAATGCAGTGCAGTACTAATGCATCGCTGTGATTTTAGGATGATTTTGTACTTTTTGTACTCTACTTTTTTTACGCAATGCAGTTCTTAGAGCCCTCGGGCAGCTAGAAATGCTGGCCATTTTGTTATCACTAAGTTCACAATAGGGGTACCGCACCCCACTGAACTGCTATGCAATGCATGGCAGTGCAGTGGCGGCACTACTGTGCAATGCAGTGGCCGCAGTGCAGTCCCACTGCATCCATATTCAGAAAAAAACAATAATTATTATAATCAAAGACAGACAGACAGACAGACAGACAGACAGACAGACAGACAGACAGACAGACAGTACAGTACAGTACAGTACAGTACAGTACAGTACAGAACAGTACAGTACAGTACAGTACAGTACAGTTCAGCTTCAGATGTAAGATTTAAGCATTTAAGTTATAAGTTATAAGTTAGTTAGTTGTGTACGTTACCTACACGACCAAGGCCAATGTAATGAGCTTTGACACGGCATGCATTCTGACACTGACATTAATCGTTCCCGGATCAGCTATAAACCAACAATCTGACTCTGACACTAACCATTTGCGACGCATTTTTCAGACTCTGTTGTTTTCATCAATAAATACTGTTGATAGATCGCTCGGGCAATTAGAAATGCTGCAGAAACTTGCATGCAAAATTACATAGCAATGCAGTGCAGTACTAATGCATCGCTGTGATTTTGGGATGATTTTGTAATGGTAATGTGAGTAAGAAAGTTGCGTAACGTCACTTATTGAACGGGACGGTCAGGGATGTGACTTTGTTATTCATTAAAAACAGTGCAAACTGTAGATGAGAAATGAATGATGTACACATGATGAGATGAGGCTGAATATATATTATAGAAATACAATAAAAACGCATGACTTATTTGAGACTAACATGTTCGAGAAAAGTGGTTCCATGGGTTAAAGTCATCAGATTCATATCTATTTTATAGGGAGGAAACACATAGCGGTGTCCCAGCAAACACGAGACACCGAACCACTGTTGATCCAATGCCGGCCCATCGTCTCCGACTCTGTGCCAACGCTAAATCAACACCGGCCCAGCATCCGATGTTTGCTGGGAATACATCACTATATTTAACATGTTTAGTATAATCATTTATACAAAAGAATAATAAGATTAAATCATTTATGAGTACAATGAACAAATGGTTATAAATAAATATACATTATTATTATGCTTACATAATATGGCATACAATATGATAATCATAATGAAATTTTTCATACAAACATAAACCGACGCGAATTTATTCTTCTATATAATAATACATACATGTATGAAAAACAAAAATAATTAATTGCAGAGCAATATAAAAGTTATGACAGTCGACATTTATACAGTGCATACAATTATATTATATATTTGTATTGAATTAGTTTCGAAACATAGACAATATAACTTGTTCTTATATACATATATTTGATGCATCTTTAAAAAGATTTATTTAACTAATCACTAGCTATTATGACAAACGTAACAATTGTTTATTCTGCACGATGACTCATATTGATCAATAGTTATTTTCTTAAAATAAGTCATAAAACCGTGTAGGCTATGTGTGTTTACTTTTTTCATCCACAGACGTCGTTGAAAAAAGAGGAGGACGAATTGATGAAACACCTTTATCTCCTGCAAACAACCAAGGCTCGGCTCATACCTATTACAACATGGCTGCTGGTATGTATGATGTTTTTAATTCATGCATGCGTATATCTTTAACCTTTTTCAGCGTGGGGATCG
>CAXHKU010000525.1:0-11666 GCA_964017125.1 Flabesymbios commensalis
ATTTTAAATCCGGGTTATTCTTTACATTTGAAATAAAAAGCCCATCTTATAATGTCCCATCTTCTCATCTAAGTATCAAAGGCGAGATGTCAGATATCGGCCATTTCGAATCTGTGTTATTCTGAACTTTTGAAATAAGGAATATAATTAATTAATGGGGCTTGAATCTGTGTAGGTTTCGTCACCGAATCTCCACAGCACTGCATGAAGGGGTCAAAATATAAAGTTCATCCCTATTTTTATGCTGTTAACATCTCATTTCATGTTTTAGACATATCAAGGTTTAAAAAAGTTGGTGTGGGTGAAATGTGTGTGGGGGGGGGGGGGGGGGAGTGCATGATGGGTGGTTCTAGCCCATGGCCTATTTGTAGCTCTTTGGAGCGAGTAAGTGAATATTGCTTTACGTCGCTTTCTGCTACCCTGATGACATCGCAAGGCTCTGACACAGTGACCTCCATTTTTAAATGTAGTGGTCCTAATACGACCAAAAGTGTACGCCTGCTGAAAATGGCCTAGTTTACGTAGGCACTTGAAATATTCGTCTCAATTTCATGGCATCCGAGTTTTTTGGTAGGCAGCGCGAGTGTCGTTTTTACACAGCTGGCTGTGGGAACAAAATGGCGGTCAGTGTGACTGGGCCTCGCGCAGCAAATAAGTTCGGCGGCCCAGTCATACCGGGTAGCTTTCTGCACTGTGACGGCAATATCGCGACAGAAGGAAGAGCGAAGTCGGGACTATGCCCTACTCTCATCGAATGATTTCAAGGGTTATTTATAGTGCACACTATATACCATAGACAACACTGCACACTCCAGACATTTGAACATTGTATATGCTCAACCTCGATGACAAACATCCGACCCAACCGTGATTCGAACCCAGTATCCCCCCATGGGATGTTCCTCATACTTCAGTATGTAGGCTTAGATGTTCATTTTTCTGTCTTTTTTTTAGAATGGAAGTGCATACTTTGATGTGTTTTCTGATTTTATTGATAAGGGTTCAATTTTAGAAAATATTTTTTGAAATTTTCATTTTATAATAATACGTTATATGCCCAAATTTGAAATAGACTAACAATTAAACTGAGGGTCTCGAGATATCTGTCTGTACACACGTAGGTCATGTTTGTCTAATATAGCCTACATTTTGACAATAACCATCAACATTACGGTTTGATTCCATTTATTTGATCACTGTGTCATTGTAACTAAATACCGGTGGCACTAACAGTCAGTACTAATCTACTGTGCACACGGCGTTGTACTAACGTTGAATTAACGTCACTAACAGTCTGTGGTAACGATTCATGTTTTTCATCCATGGTATTCTTTGATCAATAATAAATATATAAATGTATTTTGCATAAAACAACACTCATTTATTTACGTCGTTGTTGAAAAGTTGGGTGTGGGCCCTAGGGTAGTGGTTAGCACCGCTGCCTTTCACGCCAGAGTTCGGGGTTCGGTTCCCGGTCTCGGCGGTTTGAAAGAAACAAAAAATTGTTTCTTCCCCATCCACGTGTGAAAGTCAGTATTGTGGGGAGCCTCCGAGACCGAGAGGTAGCGTGCTCGACTTCTGACCGCCAGGGCTCGAATTTCGAATCCTGTGTCTGGAGGACAGTGTCATCTCAATTATCTCACCATCCTCACGAGGTTCTCCTGGCCCAGTTCAGCCTATATGTGCATAAAGGTGGCCTAAAGCCCGATTCATTTCATTTCATTTTCTTGAAGAGTTGTGGTGTATCAGGCCTATATACCAAATACGAGACATCGACCCAATATTGGTTCAATGTTGGCCCACCGTTTTCGACGCTGGTCCAACATCATTAACCATTAAACCACCATTGGTTCAACGGCTCCTTTTGCTGGCCTACCTGCTTATACAATTATTTATTTGCGTTGGCTTACACCAAAACATACCGCTAATCGTACGCTATAATGTCCTCAGGTGTAGCCTACACTTCAGCTGCAGGTGAACACGCAGTTAATCCGCTGATAAATAAGCGTGACCCGAAATGAATACTAATAAGTTATTAACCCTTCAAGCGCTGAATTAATTTTGTAAAAAACATGGAGACCAAATGGTTTTAATCAATTCGAAATCATCATAAATGTCTTATCCAGCTCTTTCCGATTCATTTGAATACCTATGTTATGGGACTACGGTCATTAGAAATAGTTGTACTCTTACATTGCGGGGATAGACTTTAGTTCAAATATCAGTTTCTGACGACTAAAGTCTATCCCCACGCTGTAAAGGTTAAAGGAACAAAGCTGATAAAGTTAACACTAAACATGCTAAATAAATACCGACTCAATATGTGTTTGAATTAGTGCGGTATTTCTACGTTATTATGGCTATTAAAATGACATTTTTTATTCTGTAATAGGCCAATAGCATAATATGCCTACCATGCCACCAACATAATGGAACTAGTAGGCCTAGGTCTACGGCTGTTAATATTATATAAATTAGATTATTATGATATGTTTTAAATTATATTTATTTCAAATAGGGCCTATACCCAGCAAACACGAGTCGTTGGCCCAATGTTGGGTTGGTGTTGGCCCATCGTCTACGACGCTGGCCCAACATCAGCCCAACATTGGGTGAACACCTCGTGTTTGCTGGGTGCCTACCTGCGCATGTGATCAATTCCAACCAAAAACAGTTTGAATACATCCCACCAAATACGACACGCTGACTCAACGTAGTTTTATTGTTGGTCGACCGTTTGTGTCTCGTGTTTGCTCCGACCCAACGTTGAAAGGGTTAAATATAAATAAGGGAGACGATAAGGTCATCGATGTGGATCATTAATTACTATTTAAGAGGGACTGGAACACTTAATCCCTGTCAAATTAACTTGACTTGATCTGAAGAGATTGACTGGTGGGTGACGTCTGCTGAACTTGGAAATGAAATGAATGGGGATTTAGGCCACATATAGGCCAATCTGGGAATGGTGAGATCACTGAGATGACACTGCCCTCCAGATAAAAGATTCGAAATTCGAGCTTTGGAGGTCTGAGGTCGAGCACGCTACCTCTCGGTCACGGGGTTTCCACATAATATTGAATCATTACGAGTGAGAGAGGAAAAATCATTCTGTTTCTTTGAAACTTGTAGGCCAGATCGAGTGGGGGTTGAACTCGCGATATCTGACTTTCCAAGAATACAGCTTTAACCACTGCACCAGGGCCCCGCCTGATGAACTGGCGTTTGCTAACTAATCCTAACAAACACGAGACGTTGACCCCATGCATGTTAGGTGGATGTTGGGCCAGCGTCGTGGACGGTGGCCCAACATCTACCTGACATGGGGTAAACGTCTCGTGTTTGCTGGGACCTAGCAAACGTGAAACCTATGTTACAGAAGGTGTCTCACTATCAAAACATAGACGGTTAGCTCATTATTAACTTCCTCCGCTAAAATAAATAGAGATCTTGAAAAGAGATCTTGAAATAGAGGTCTTGAAAGGATATACAGATGGGGTCGTCTGTGGAGGGTAAAATTCAATCCTGTTAAAAGAATAAACCATATCAGCTTCTGACCTCTGTACTAGATGATATAAAACAAAGTTGGGAAGATCACTAGTCCTACGACCTGAGACTACAAAATCTTTATACTTCATCTCATACGACCTGATGCTATAAAAACCTGTATACCTCATCTCCTACGACCCGATTCTACTGTGTCTGTCTTGTCTTGTCTGGCCAACCCAATTTAGTGTTCACTAAATTTCCCGGGCTGAACTTCAATTAATTATGAAAGTGAAGGCCTCAGGATGGCTTATTTTGAGCAGACACATTTTAATATTACTCACAGCTTTGCTTAAAAGAAAATTTTTAAAAAATTGTTTATATATGTTATAACTATGTTTCCATATTGCCAACATTCTTCTGATTCTACTTTCACTTTATCAGTGATGTCGAGGCGGGCGTACCACAGGGTTCTTTATTGGGCCCATTGTTATTCCTGGTTTACGTTACAGACCTTGCTACTGACCTAGAATGCGACCCATTACTCTTTGCGGACGACACCTCACTTCTGTACATCTTTACTAGCCCTTTAACAGGCTAGGTTTAGGCCATGGTCTACAACATGGGTGAGTTGTGGGGAGGAGGGAGGGGTGCACTTAGGGTGGTTGTAGCCCATGGCCTGGTACGTTAGTTTCAAGGGGGTTGTAAAAAAACCCCACATGGTTGAATAAATACGTATGAGTTGTCATTGTGAAACACGAAAATATCCACGATTGTCTGCATAATTTTAGGTGCACAGTACCATTTTCTGACTAAAAAGGCAAAACCTCCTTTTATTGTAATTATGCTGATGTAGATATATCTTCTACGAGATGATAATTATATATTTTAAGTTTATTTACCTGATTTCGAAGATGTGAGAGCAGAAATGGTTACATCATGAGCTGTAAAAAATTAGAGAGACATAGAAATCACTATTGTGATATGGAAAAGTTCGGCGTGCGTAGTGGAGACTTGGGCACGTTGAATCATTTTTTCCCATTTATACCTGTAAAATGTGATTAGCATGGTGCATGCAAAAAACAAGTGTGTCCTGTAATGCCTAGTCATATTGACCTAAATATAAAACATGCATAGTCTGGTTGAATACAAAACATGTCTATGTATTTATTTGTTGAATGTTTGATGGTTCAACGTGCCCCGCCGTCGGAGTATATTGAACAACCCTAGTAGCGGGGTACATTGATCCATCGGAATCATTATTAAAAATAGACCATTTAAAAAAAAAATTGTATAATTTGATTACTCCACCCCTCATATCATTAGCTATATAGTGATCAAGGTGTGAAGTACTTTAATTAAACGGTTCAGAATGATGATGTGTCTTGAATTATTCCGGCATAGAAATAATGCAAACAAATGATTTAACCTGATATAATTATTAGCTGTTTTTCAAAATGCATTATATTATTCCCTTTTTATTACTTCCTACTCTGTTTTTGATAATATTTGATGTGGGCGTCTTGTCCTCTTTGTCATTAGATGCGATATATTTAATTTATTACTTTATCTGTATAATATTGTTTTGTTTTCATATTGTATTTCTAATGACAATAAATACTTTTTGAATTGAATTGAAAAATTAAACGTACATGAATTAAATAACCTTTCAAATTAATGTTAGAATTACAAATTGATATTCATATAATGCCCGATAGATCTATCGGAAGTAATTCAAGCATGGTTCTACGTACCCCGGAAAGCATGGTTCAATGTACCCCAAAAGTGAAAAAATGGCCTAGTTAAATTTTCAACAGATATCTGCAAACTGTTTAGAAACAAATTAGCCATGGAGTCAAAGGGTGCGGTGTTTGCGTCCAAAAATGGCCCCGGAATCACCCGCCTGTTTTTGATAGTAGATCAACTGGGGCACATTTTAAGCGAGGGTGGACATTCTGAAATCTGGCAGTGAGTAAGACATTCCAGATTTTGTATAAAAAAATAAAACCGGAAAGCCCCGTCAAATTTAGCGATTTTATGCATTCAAAATTGTAGGTTTTACTGACACCTGGTGATTACATCAGAGCCACCTGGTGACTACATGTATAGGGGACCGGGGCACGTTGAACCACTTCTTCTATGTATACCTGTAAAATGTGATTAGCATGGTACATGCAAAAAACAAGTGCGTCTTGTAATGCTCAGTCCTATTCACCTAAATATTCAACATCCAAAGCCTGGTTGAATACAAAACATTTAGATGAATTTTGCCTTAAAAGTTTTTTAATATGAAGGTTCAACGTGCCCCGCGGTCGGGGTACATTGAACCACCCTAGGGGGTACATCGATCTATCAAATATCCCAAATAAACAATTTTTCAAAACAAATTGTAGGGCCAAAAACTTGCTTACTTTGCCCCTTGCCTCATATAGTTAGCTATATGTGATGAAAGTGTGGAATACCTCACAAAGCATATAAATGGTACAGTGGAGATTGATGATGTGTCTTGAATTATCCTGACATAAAAACAATGCAAAAATGTGATTTAAACTGATTTTTGAGCTGTTTTCAAGATGCATTAGAATATTTTCTTGTCAATACTTCCTATTCTGTTTTTGATAATATTTGGTGTAAACATGAATTAAATAACCTTTAAAATTAATGTTAGAATTACAAATTAATATTCTTATAATGCCCGATACGGCGATAGGCCTACCGGTAGTAATTAAGATATGGTTCAACGTACCCTGGGAAGCATGGTTCAATGTACCCCAACTTTAAAAATATAAATTAATGAAATTTAATCAAATATCTGCAACTGTTTAGAAACAAAATGTGTTGGCATGGCATCACATATAGATATATTATGGATATACTATATTGATATTAGAAAATATAATCAACTTTAAACACATTTTAAAAACTAACTAAATCGGCGGAAAGTTACTTTTACAGCCTTAAAACTCTTTATTTACATATTTTCCAGCATGACATTCGAAAATTTGTGAAAGCTTCTAACATCATAGATAGTGCCTAAATTTTCCACTTACATGTGGTACAACAAAGCACAAATTATGACGTCATATTAAGGGGTGGTTCAAGTTGGCCCATATTCAACCTGCCCCGGTCTTCCCTACCTGAGCGATAATAAAGCTTGTTCAGTAGTCTAGCATGGCTTCAGTCGTCTTTTACATGGTTAGGTACGTCCGAAGAAGTCATTTTGGTGTTTTTTTCGTGTTTTTTACAGGATTTATGTGAATTTGTGATACACTGCAATAAAATACATATGTTTCTGTGTTTGTTTGTTCTTTTTGCTCACTATTACTGGTAGAAATGAAGCCATCATTGTAGAATTAAAAGAGTTATTTGTTTTGAATGACACTTTTATCACCTGTTATGGGGGTTCCCATTATTAGATTTCTCGCAATTACGAAAAATGATGCAGCTCTAGCCTTTAATTTTATGATAGCTGCAACAAATGATTGAAGAGGTAAGTGGAACAGGCATGCTGTTGCCCCTTCTGAGAATTTTTTTTACACATGTGCCATTTTTTTGATTTTTGTAAGAAAATGCAAAAAAATGAAAATAGACTATGTCCACTGCCCTATGAAGAAGTTCTGGAGGACATCATTGAGACCCCTTGGACAGGACAATGTGGGAATCTCTAAGAAATGAGACGCCTGGGAAAGGCTGCACTAGTTTACCCAGAGTAAAACCTGGGTGAAGTTTTGTTTGCCAGCCCTGCACTTCCTCATGGGGCGCACCGAGGGTAACAATGGAAGTTTCATAGCTACAAGGATGAGAATACATCAAAATTTTTCTTCTTCCATGATCCCCCCCCCCCCCTCGTAGATTTAAAAAAAAAGGAGGCCGGAGGCTATGCCCAAATGTGTGATTGTTATGTGCATATACGTGGTATATTTGCCACTGTTACTGTATTGCGTGGCACTCGTTGGGTGCCCCGGTGTATCTGAAAACAAAACTCTCAACAGCGGCAACACCTCAGTAGTTTTCTGTAGCTGCTTCAAAAAGTTCAAGTGTCTGGGTGATGTTTTGGATTCTGTTACCCCCATAAAAGTATGCAACATTGTGTCGCCATCTTTTGGACGTTTTTATAATTTAGCTCAGATTTCGATCTAGCACACCATTTTTCTTTCTCAGTGAAAACTGTGGAATGTGGTCAAATATTTCTTTTAGCATGCCGGAGTTACGAAAAAAGGCTCAGCATAATTTTATTGGACAATTTTAAAAAAAATATTGAATCTACCTAACATGGTGTCATGTAAAAGACTGCTTAACCGTGATAGACGTCCTGAAACCTTCTGAAAAGAGATGGTGTTTGATTCTCAGCATCCCGCAGAGGCATAGCGTCGATGCATGGGAGCAGCAGTTTAGGCTACATGAAAGCTGTCGAGCTGAGAAATAAAAGCAAGGAGACAAGCGCTGCAATTCTTCTTCATACGACATATTTGATTTGTTCAAATTTAAAAAAGAAGACGATAAAGATAATGTTGAATACATTTTGCTCAAATTTAAAGAGTAGGCTACTGTCAGCCAAGGAAAAACACAGTGTTTGAAAGGTAGGCCTATGCATGCATTTTGTAACATACCGGGTAGGCCTAAATCAGCAAGACGGTGAGTTCATTGATCAGTGGGTGACATAGAACGTTAACGTGCCGGCGACCAAATAGTCCCAGAGCTAAGGGGGTTTTATTTGTGTTGAAAGGTCCATACGATCCAAGAGTTCCACCTATGGTGAAATTTTCTCAGGAATCCGAATCTGTGCGTCTTACAAAAATCATCCTGTCCAAAAGTACCGTACAAACCCTTTAAACACTAGTACCGTCAAAATCGCAAAACGCAATTTGAAATACTGCATATAGAGTGATTGTTTGCTAAAACTGTGGTAATTTTCTATTTAAATATTTTTTTAATTATTTATTATCACTCACATATGACACAGGCTCTCACATAGATGTGAAATATTTTGTGTCTGATCAATAACAAATGCACAATATGGCTTTAAGTTGGTATTCAGTAAATAGACAAAATACTTTTCTCTCAACTGATTTTTGTGTATAGTAAATATTTAGTTTTGATTCAAACATGTTCTAGAATTATTGTTGACTTAAAATAAACCCATTTGGAATAAAAAATAATGAGCTATTTGAACATATTACACACTTTTTGGGTTGGATGTAAAATTTAGATGTAAACCTAAATTTAGGACACATTTTTTCTTTTAAAAATGGTTACATATGTACAAAAGAAACTGATAAAAGTTACTATTATCGTCAACATTAGCATTATAGGGTTTAATGTGCACTGTATGCGTCCAACGCGTTAGCAAAGCGCTGTTAATTCACACTTTGCGTTGGAAACACGCTGTGCATTCCCTACCAGCTTGCGACGTTTTTCACAATCCGGACTCAAATTGTCTTTTTAGAAAAAATTATGGGTGGACTGTGCGTCGCTTATGTGTGACTGGGACAAACATCGGTCAACGAAAACGAATTTAGAGCGTGTGCTCTACTTGTGCCTAACGTTAGACTGGCGCTGGTCTGACGTTTTTCTGGCGTCTACATTCACACGTGGAAAAACGCTCACATTTTTGAGCATGCAGAAAATGTACGCAGAGGTTGACGCACACAACAAATAAATGACGTTCATCAGGCGTTCTCGTCAAATCATCAACGAATTCTGACGCACGCCCAGCGAATCACAACGCACTGACCAAAATTCTTCATTTTTTGTGCCTTGGACGTGCGTGATGGTATGTGTGACAGGGCCTTTAGGCATATGGTGTCAGACCTGATATTTTCTCTTTGAGGAATTAATTTTTTATATAAATAATTATAACGCCGTTAATTTTTAACGCTGACTTTTCTTCTATGTGGCAGCATGTAGCCTCTTTGTGCATCCATCCTTTGATCGCTCGGGCTAAGGTATAATTAGGTCATCATGTTTTCATACG
Organism: Flabesymbios commensalis; assembly: GCA_964017125.1. Lineage (NCBI taxonomy): Eukaryota > Metazoa > Annelida > Polychaeta > Terebellida > Flabelligeridae > Flabesymbios > Flabesymbios commensalis. The sequence goes on from CAXHKU010000525.1 coordinate 9,461, forward strand.
GGGTTTAATTTTACTTTTCTTTACTATCCTTAAACATTTTGTTCCCAGGCTCGAGACTCTGCGATTTTTCCGGATTTTACGTCAGATTTTAACGTTGGATTTTGGCCTTGGAATATTTCTATCTATTTCTATATTTTACCCTGGTGAGATGCAAGTACCTCTTCACAGTATTATAGCGCCATTGAGCCAAATTTCTGTTTTACTTTATTTTTAGTGACCATTTAGAACTTTTTTGCAATTATTTTTGGCAATATTTCTAAATTTTAAAATAAATTCCACTATTATAGTAATATAAGCCTAATTCTGTAGGGCCAACTTTAAAATGGATTTCCCTATATATAGCAATCACCATTATGGGGCCAAATTTCAGTCGTTTTAGCCTCAGATGCAGCGTTTCAGAGATACCAGCCATTCTTATTGTTTGGTGGTCATTTGAAATTTTGGCGTTCAATTCCGATTTTGGCGGATTTTTGTATATATTACTGTAACCTGGTAACAATATGTGGCAAAATTTATTTTTTACCCTCAGAAGCACCGTTTCAGAGATACCAGCCATTCTTATTTTTGGGAGCCATTTTGATATTTTCGCGGCTATTTGGGATTTTAGAAAATGTAAAATGAATTTAATTATATAGTACTATTTTCCTGTGGGGCCAAATTGCATTCCCTTTTAGCATCAGACGCACCGTTCCGGATACAACAGCCGTTTTATTTTATGTCTGCCATTTTAAAATTTTGGTGGTCATATTGTTGGATTTTACATGAATTTCGGATTTATATTGCTATACCATCTTCACGAGGTTCTCCTGGCCCAGTTTAGTCTACATGTGCATAAAGGTGGCCTAAGTTTTCATATAGTTTATTGCTAACCATATAGGGCCAAATTTCAATTGTTTTGGACTCAGATGCAACGATTCAGAAATAGCAGCCATTCTTATTTGTTGGCGGCCATTTTGGATTTTAGCAATTTTTTACGATCTTAAAATGGGTTTTGGTATATATTAATGTGAGCATATGTGGTCAATTTGTGTCACCTCATATGTACTGTACCTCATATGTATGTGGCTAAATTTCAGTCGTTTTAACCTGAGATGCAACGTTTCAGACTTACTACCAATCCCTATTTTTTGGCGGTCATTTGAAATTTTGACGGCTATTTTGAATTTTGGCAGATTTCGTGTATATTGATGCAAGGAAAATGTAACCATAATGTGGCCAAATTTCAGTCCTTTTTAGCTCAGACGCACCGTTTCAGAGACACGGCCATTTGGGATTTTAGAAAATATAAAAAATCTCAATTTGCATTATACATGCTTTTCAATGGGACTGCCACTTAGGGTGGTAAGACCCTGTGGGCATGCTGACCAGGCAGATTTTCAGCTACGCCTCCTAACATGAGAAAATATCACCACAAATTAAACTGGGCTAAAATCCGTACCCTCTTCCACAAACCAGACACAGATCAGTTTAACCCACTGTATCCCTGCGAAATTATCTGATGTCATTGACGAAGGAGATAGAGTGTGCGTATTAAATATTCACAAAACTAATTTTTTTTGTAATTTATTTTACTAGAGGTAGGAACAACCGCATTCAAATTGTTTTGTGAGATGATTCCATCATTAGTAAGCACCCCCTGGATTTCGGCTTATTTAGGGTGGTGAGAGCACATATGCATCGTTTCAGAGATACCCGCCGTTCTTATTTTGGCGGCCATCCTGAATTTTTGGCGGCCGTTTTGTCAGCGATTTGGCAGCAATTTTGGCATTTTTTTCAAAATCAAGTTTTAAAAAAAATCACTATTATGGTAATATATTTCTGTGGGACCTAATTTCAGTCCGTTTTAGCATCAGAAATACCTGTCGTTTCATTTTTTAGCGGCCATTTTGAAATTTTAGCGTCTATTTTGTTGAATTTTCGCATTCTTTTTTAAATGGATTCCAGATACAATGTTTTAAGGCCGGCCCCGATGGCTCACTCGTATCGACTAGGGCTTGTAACCTGGAGGTACCAGGCTCGAATCCCGGTTGGGCCGGATATTTGCCATCGTGGTTGTGCATGTACAGTGCTCCAAACTGTTCAAAGGCCTGGAGTGTACAGTGCTGCCTATGGTACTGTACACTATAAAGAACCATTGAAGTCATTCGAAATAAGAGTAGGGCATTATAGTCCCGGCTTCGAGCTTTCTTCTGTCGCGATATTGCCA
>CAXHKU010000526.1:0-53422 GCA_964017125.1 Flabesymbios commensalis
TAATTGTCTTAGTTAGCTCTTTTTCTGATTCATTTGTACAAGTTATGCCTACTATGGGTCTACGGCCATTATATATTTTTTTAATTCTTACAGAGCGGGGATCGTCTTTATACGTCAGAATCTGACGTCTTAGAGATGTCAGATTGAAAGGGCTAAAGCGCTGAATTTTGTCATATAAACCAATAGACCAAAGGTTTTTTTGCAATGATTGCAATGATTACCTATAGTAAGTTCCTAGAACCATTATATATATTTTTTTATTCTTTCAGTTCGGGGATCGACTTGAGAAGTCAGAATCTGAAGTCTAAAGTCGATCCCCGCGCTATAAGGGTTGATCAGCTTTTACTGGATTTAATGGTACAGCTCAGCTGGTACAGTTGACACTGGTGTACTCAAGTGACTTCAATCTGTGACGCTGACCAACTGTATATTGATCCAGCTGATGCATGAAAATGTTATAGAAAACACGAGATGTCGATCCAGTGTTGGCATGACATTGATTCATCATGTGCTATGCTGGCTCAGCAGTATACCATCATTGTGTTATGCGAGGAGTGTTTTCTGTACATCTTGTAGATCAGGTAATATTCGCGAGGTATTAATTTTCGTGAATTTCGCGAAGAGGACAAATTCGCAAATTCAAGAATCTTGCGAAAATTATTATTGTAATAGCGCTCCTAAAGAAAAAATGGAAATTAGCGAATGTTAAACTTTGTGAAAAGTCCCAAAATCAGAAATTCGCGAAATTTTAAACACGCAAAAATAACCAGATCTACAGTAATCCATTTAACCCTTAAAGTGCTCACGTCTATGTCCGTTTTTATGTTTTTTATTTTGCCTTGAAATGAACATTACATTTGTTACATCTACACAGGCTTTGATTCAAGATGTACAAATATAAATCTTTTTAAGCCATCGAGGTTGTGGGACGCGGTAGCGACACACAATTTCGTATGGAAACAAATTTAAATGTTATAATGTAGCGATTTAAATGTTAACCCTTATACTGCTAAGATCATTTATTTAGGTTTTCACCCATTTGAAGTTGTGTCTCGCCACGGCGACCAACAACGTCAAATGGCCGAAAATTACTCATTTTTGTTTTATCTCAGCACACGTATTTGCAAATCTTGATGTTTAGACACACATCTCATTTGAAATAACATTGATTTGATCGACCATTAAAATAGAATAACATTACAATAGCATGAACAGCAGGAGAAGGGTCAATCCCTATTCTGCAATGGTAATTTATTAAAATTTGTAACCAATTGATGATGTCTCCTACCGCAATTCACAGCCTGAAGTGAATAAAAATTACTCATATTTGCTTAATTTAAGACCAAACATTTACAAATATCGATGAACAGTAATTTATTTCCTAATAACAGTTGTTTAACTGGCTAAAAAACGGGTTATTAATGACCAATGTCGCGATGAGCATGCAAAGGGTTAACAATACAATGGAATCATTGAAATCTTATAAATAACGTTGGCCTATTTTGTCATCAATGGCCCAACAATGAAAACGCTGGTCGTGTCACAATGAGTTCACAGTTCACAGATGTGTACACTCATATATAGGAGTATACAGTTTTAATTCAAATGCGAGCAGAACGCCATGGGTGATGGACGTCATTTGCGCCGTTAGTGGAACTCTCTATTTTGTCTATTTAAATGAGATACTACTACGCATCAGGTGAATATGTGATCTATTAATGTTATAATGTATGTTGAGTGGACTATTAGTCATAAAATTAAAATCGGTACGCACAGTAGCGACAAATTTATTTAAATTTTCAACCACTTGATGTTCTGTCTTGCTACCGCGATCTACACCGTCAAGTGGTTGAAAATTATTCATGTTTGTTTCAGTTGCAGCATCCAGTATGCTATACTCTTTTCACTATTATTATATTTGGGCTATGCCCAAATATATCGATTTTACAACGGAATTTCAAAACTGATTATTCTTGGCACGTTTTTGTAAGACGCTATTTCTCTTTTTTATCTAATCAACTTGAAAGTTTGACACAACATTCCCAGAGTCAGGAGGTGTGCTATGACTTCTAAGACATCCATTGTCTTCTTCCGAATTCATCCACGCATTTTCTGGATCACTATACTCTTCAATGGCAAAAGGCAGTATCTGCTCACTTGTAAAGTGAGCAGATACTGTCTTCTGGCTTGCACGGCAGTAGGCCTTAATTGGGTCCATTGTTGGTTCAATGTCGGGTGATCCTCCATTCAATGCCAAAAGGGTGAACAGGGTGCCCCTATGTGCAGACCTACTCTACCAGTTAGTCTCTAGATTTCATAATAAAAATACATTAATCCAATGTTTTAATTCCGGGCCAACGTCACAAACAGTGGCCCAGTATTAAACCAATATTGTGTATTTGATATGTACAGTTGAAACCTTTCAAATGCTACAATCCAAATAACAGTTGCAATTCTTTTTCAACACAAAACGCTGAATCAATGTTGTTTTAATGTTGGACTAGCTTCTCGTTTGGTGATACAACATTAAATCAACAGAGAGACAAGTCAATGTGTGTACTGTGCACACTGAATGCGATTCCATTAGACAAACAAATATATATATCTATTTAAAACTGCAAAAGCTCAGTAGGGACTTCGGAAATTTGAAGCCTGAAGTCCGAAGTATAAAATTACCGTTCAGAATGGCTGCCAAAAACTCATCCGCGAAATTCCAATTAATCTGTCATAATAAAAATAACCCAAACAAAATTCGAAATGGCCGCCACAAAAATTCATAAAACCTAGCCCAATATTATTGTTACTTGAAAAGTCACAATATTATTCATGTCTAGTTGATTTTGTAACACTTAATCGCTACCACTGAACCAGAGCAATCAACCTACCACTGGAAGTTTCCGCTCTGTTCATCAAGAAATTCTGATTAGAAATCATAGTTCAGGTTAGTTCCAATTATGGCCCAACTCGATTGGGATCAATTGGGTTGTGGGTTCGAACTCGGTGTGGAGACAGAATACATGCTCTAACAGGCAGTGCGTTTGGAAAAGGTTTCTTTACCTGGCAGTATAACCTGGTCTCAAACAAAAGGAGGAAGTGAACAAAGCCTAAATTTGTGCAGTATATGTGTATACCAGGTGTATTTTATAAAATGTGATAAGAGGCGAGCAAATAAGTTGAAAGGTGGATCAGCTAGGTCTCTAGTTGTAATGTTCAGCACGTCGTTAATTAAATTTAACGTCAAATTAGATGCCTATTTTAACTTATTTTTCTACATAACTTAAGTTTTCTACATAATTAAACAATTTATTCTCACTAGCATCTGTAAATAGCAGCTTTGTTATTTATATTTTTTGTGATTACAGACGCCGATTAGGAAATATCAACACGCAAGAGGTCACTTATAAAGGTATGCTAAGTGTCTGAATCAAACTAAATAACTTTTAATTAGATTACAAATCGGAATGAGGTTCTGAGAACCAACTCGATTCGGTGTCAATTTCGATCTTATTGCTGATCTGTACACCTCACTTGGCACACATTTGTTTCAATCAAAAATTAGGTTAACTTAGATATTAACATTCTTGATTCAAGAATACTATGATTTACACTTTTTTTATTCACCGGATAATCGGTCCAAGTTTGCACAAATTCAAGATGGCAGACAAAAAAACAAATGGCCGATTGTCATTAAGGCTTTTGAAACGTGCACAGGAGAAGCAAAGCGAGTCATCTCAACTGTGTACCATCACCATTTCACCGTTTAGGGCGAAGGGGTCCGCCCCTTTCGAAACCCCATAAACATAGTTTTAGAGTAGGCGCGCGCGCGGAAAATGGGTCACTTTTCAGGGTAAGGAAAGCTTTTTTCCCCAGAGAAAAACACAAAACAACAAACAGCCAACAAAATGCGCAAATTGTTATTAAGGTTTTTGAAACGTGCACACGAGAAGCAAAGCGAGCAATTGTCTCAACTGTGTACCATTACCGTTTACATTACTAAGCAATTTGTTCTCACTAGTATCTACTGCTTTATTATTTATTTATATTTTTTGTGATTACAGACGCTGATTAGGAAATATCAACACGCAGTTGAAGATGAGACATATTACTCGCAAGAGGTCACCTGAAGAGGTATGCTAAGTGTTTTGAATAAAACTAAATAACTTTTAATTAGATTAAAAGTAGGAATGAGGTTCTAAGAACTAGCTCCATTTGGTGTTAATTTCGATCTTATTGCTAATCTGTACAGCTCACTTGGCACAGTGTGTTTTCAATCTAAAACTTAGTCGACTAGTCTGCCAACATAGATTGCATGGTGGAATGTGATACTAATTTGAATTCGGGTTGCTAGTCTTGTCTGTTTATGTGATGGAATAATATAATTTTAGAAATGGCCTTAGAGGAACTGACGTGTTCGTTCTTGCCAGATTTTGACTTCCTTTTAAAGGTTATAGTATTTGGCTGGAAATATTTTGTTTAATTCAAATTGCATAATGTCTATAAAGCTATGTACACTGTTTTTACGAATATAAGCGTTCTTGCTATTAGCTGTTGTGAAGTCTGTGTGATTACTGACGTGTAGATTTGGTGCAGTTGCGTGGCCAAATAGATGCTAAGTCTATATAAGTTTCATTATTTGGCAATGCGGGCCTACTTTTCAATAACTAATAGCAAATACTGCTTCAATTTGTGTGAAACAGGTATAATATAATGTGTATATTAGACATTTTGTGATTCGAATAAGATAAAATACTTCACAGTCCAATACGCATACTATATATATTTATATATATAGTAGTAATCTGGAAAAGTAAGTTTCTAGCAGGCAAAGTATGAGCACTATGTCGGTTGCCTCACAGGTTAGGTCTGAAAATACATCACTCCACTAACGCAAAAAGGCAGACTTGGCCCCAGAAACGGATTATTATTGCAATCCACCATTAAAGTCTAATTGGAAAGTATTGGTCAACGTGGAATAAGATTGGAAGCATCCTGTATCAAATCAACTGTACAGATCATCAATGCAGAGAGAGTGAGATGCCAGTGGAGTTGGCACTGAGAAGGGTTGTTGTAGACATCCAAGAGGAACTTTTTCATTACACTATTGTTCCAATTGGTATTAAAGTAATTTATTTTAAAAATAAATTAAAACAAAATTACATTTAGTTTTAAAATTAGATTTCATACATTGACACAACACTTCAATTAAAATTACAATTAAATTACTTTAAAGTGAAATCAGCTTCAAATTAAAAGTAGGATTAAAATAAACTTAGAATTCACAATTAAAATAGCACTGTGCTGTGTCAATGAGGGCGAATTCGACTTGTACAGAATGCCATTTCGGATGGGAAATCTGCAGACAGTTTTCGCGGCAGATATAGTCAAATTTAATTTTGGAGTAGATAATCTGCCAATCCAGTCTGCACGACGGTTTAGGTATAGTGATCTGCATGAGGATTACTGACGTGTAGTTGTTTAGACAAAGGTATCTCTGTTTCAGAATTGAACTTTGACGCTGTGGACATTTTGTTCGTGCTCTAAGCAATTGGAACTTGCTCTTGGACCATAGTATCTATCTGAAATGCATTTGTTTTAATCAAGTCATTAATTGCGTAAAATGCAAGGTGTACATCTATTTCGCACAAATGACAGTTTTTACACTTTTGCCTACCGTGAAGGATGCAGCTTTTCTTCCAAGTAACCAGCCCTTTTTCAAGTGCATATCTGCTTGGATCACGTAATATGCCGAAATTCTGATTAGAAATCATAGTTCAGGTCGGTTCCAATTATGGCCCAACTCGATTGGGATCAATTTGTGTTGTGGGTTCGAACTCGGTGTGGAGACAGAATACATGCTCTAACAGGCAGTGCGTTTGGAAAAGGTTTCTTTACCTGGCAGTATAACCTGGTCTCAAACAAAAGGAGGAAGTGAACAAAGCCTAAACTTGTGCAATATATGTGTATACCGGGTGTATTTTATAAAGTGTGATAAGAGGCGAGCAAATAAGTTGAAAGGTGGATCAGCTAGGTCTCTAGTTGTAATGTTCAGAGTGATTACAGACGCCAATTAGGAAATATCAACACACAAGAGGTCACTTATAAAGGTATGCTAAATGTCTGAATCAAACTAAATAACTTTTAATTAGATAAGAAATCGGAATGAGGTTCTAAGAACTAACTCGATTCGGTGTCAATTTCGATCTTATTGCTGATCTGTACACCTCACTTGGCACAAATTTGTTTCTATCAAAAATTAGGTTAACTTAGATATTAACATTTATGATTCAAAAATACTATGATTTACAAATTTTTAATCACCGGATAATCGGTCCAAATTGGCAAAAATTCAAGATGGCAGACAAAAAAACAAATGGCCGATTGTCATTAAGGCTTTTGAAACGTGCACAGGAGAAGCAAAGTGAGTCATTGTCTCAACTGTGCACCATCACCATTTCACCGTTTACGTTGAAACCCCATAAACATAGTTTTAGAGTAGTCGCCCGCGGAAAATGGGTCACTTTTTTGGGTAAGGAAACCGTTTTTCCCCAGAGAAAAACACATAAAATCAAAACAGTCAACAAAATGCACCAATTGTTATTAAGGTTTTTGAAACGTGCACACGAGAAGCAAAGCGAGCCATTGTCTCAACTGTGTACCATTACCGTTTACATCATTAAACAATTTGTTCTCACTAGCATCTACTGCTTTATTATTTATTTATATTTTTTGTGATTACAGACGCTGATTAGGAAATATCAACACGCAGTTGAAGATGAGACATACTACTCACAAGAGGTCACCTAAAGAGGTATGCTAAGTGTTTTGAATAAAACTAAATAACTTTTAATTAGATTAAAAGTAGGAATGAGGTTCTAAGAACTAGCTCCATTTGGTGTTAATTTCGATCTTATTGCTAATCTGTACAGCTCACTTGGCACAGTGTTATTTCAATCTAAAACTTAGTCGAATAATCTGCCAACATAGATTGCATGGTGGATTGTGATACTAATTTGAATTCGGATTGCTAGTCTTGTCTGTTTATGTGATGGAATAATATAATTTTAGAAATGGCTTTAGAGGAACTGACGTGTTCGTTCTTGCCAGATTTTGACTTCCTTTTAAAGGTTATAGTATTTGGCTGGAAATAATTTGTTTAATTCAAATTGCAAAATGTCTATAAAGCAATGTACACTGTTTTTACGAATATAAGTGTTCTTGCTATTATATTAAAGTAATATATTTTAAAAATAAATTAAAACAAAATTACTTTTAGTTTTAAAATTAGATTTCATACATTGACACAACACTTCAATTAAAATTACAATTAGATTACTTTAAAGTAAAATCAGCTTCAAATTAAAAGTAGGATTAAAATAAACTTAGAATTCACAATTAAAATAGCACTGTGCTGTGTCAATGAGGGCGAATTCGACTTGTACAGAATGCCATTTCGGATGGGAAATCTGCAGACAGTTTTCGCGGCAGATATAGTCAAATTTAATTTTGGAGTAGATAATCTGCCAATCCAGTCTGCACGACGGTTTAGGTATAGTGATCTGCATGAGGATTACTGACGTGTAGTTGTTTAGACAAAAGTATCTCTGTTTCAGAATTTAACTTTGACGCTGTGGACATTTTGTTCGTGCTTTAAGCAATTGGAACTTGCTCTTGGACCATAGTATCTATCTGAAATGCATTTGTTTTAATCAAGTCATTAATTGCCTAAAATGCAAGGTGTACATCTATTTCGCACAAATGACAGTTTTTACACTTTTGCCTACTGTGAAGGATGCAGCTGTACTTCCAAGTAACCAGCCCTTTTTCAAGTGCATATCTGCTTGGATCACGTAATATGCCGAAATTCTGATTAGAAATCATAGTTCAGGTCGGTTCCAATTATGGCCCAACTCGATTGGGATCAATTTGTGTTGTGGGTTCGAACTCGGTGTGGAGACAGAATACATGCTCTAACAGGCAGTGCGTTTGGAAAAGGTTTCTTTACCTGGCAGTATAACCTGGTCTCCAACAAAAGGAGGAAGTGAACAAAGCCTAAACTTGTGCAATATATGTGTATACCAGGTGTATTTTATAAAATGTGATAAGAGGCGAGCAAATAAGTTGAAAGGTGGATCAGCTAGGTCTCTAGTTGTAATGTTCAGAGTGATTACAGACGCCGATTAGGAAATATCAACACACAAGAGGTCACTTATAAAGGTATGCTAAATGTCTGAATCAAACTAAATAACTTTTAATTAGATAAGAAATCGGAATGAGGTTCTAAGAACTAACTCGATTCGGTGTCAATTTCGATCTTATTGCTGATCTGTACACCTCACTTGGCACAAATTTGTTTCTATCAAAAATTAGGTTAACTTAGATATTAACATTTCTGATTCAAGAATACTATGATTTACACATTTTTAATCACCGGATAATCGGTCCAAATTTGCAAAAATTCAAGATGGCAGACAAAAAAACAAATGGCCGATTGTCATTAAGGCTTTTGAAACGTGCACAAGAGAAGCAAAGCGAGCCATTGTCTCAACTGTGTACCATTACCGTTTACATTATTAAACAATTTGTTCTCACTAGCATCTACTGCTTTATTATTTATTTATATTTTTTGTGATTACAGACGCTGATTAGGAAATATCAACACGCAGTTGAAGATGAGACATACTACTCGCAAGAGGTCGCCTAAAGAGGTATGCTAAGTGTTTGAATAAAACTGAATAACTTTTAATTGAATTAAAAGTAGGAATGAGGTTCTAAGAACTAGCTCCATTTGGTGTTAATTTCGATCTTATTGCTAATCTGTACAGCTCACTTGGCACAGTGTTATTTCAATCTAAAACTTAGTCGACTAATCTGCAAACATAGATTGCATGGTGGATTGTGATACTAATTTGAATTCGGATTGCTAGTCTTGTCTGTTTATGTGATGGAATAATATAATTTTAGAAATGGCCTTAGAGGAACTGACGTGTTCGTTCTTGCTAGATTTCGACTTCCTTTTAAAGGTTATAGTATTTGGCTGGAAATAATTTGTTTAATTCAAATTGCATAATGTCTATAAAGCAATGTACACTGTTTTTACGAATATAAGCGTTCTTGCTATTAGGTGTTGTGAAGTCTGTGTGATTAGTTTTAGAGTAGGCGCGCGCGGAAATGGGTCACTTTTTAGGGTAAGGAAAGTTTTTTTCCCCAGAGAAAAACACAAAACAACAAAACAGCCAACAAAATGCGCCAATTGTTATAAGGTTTTTGAAACGTGCACACGAGAAGCAAAGCGAGCCATTGTCTCAACTGTGTACCATTACCGTTTACATTATTAAACCATTTGTTCTCACTAGGATCTACTGCTTTATTATTTATTTATATTTTTTGTGATTACAGACGCCGATTAGGAAATATCAACACGCAGTTGAAGATGAGACATACTACTCGCAAGAGGTCACCTGAAGAGGTATGCTAAGTGTTTTGAATAAAACTAAATAACTTTTAATTAGATTAAAAGTAGGAATCAGGTTCTAATAACCAGCTCCATTTGGTGTTAATTTCGATCTTATTGCTAATCTGTACAGCTGACTTGGCACAGAGTTATTTCAATCTAAAACTTAGTCGACTAATCTGCCAACATAGATTGCATGGTGGATTGTGATACTGATTTGAATTCGGATTGCTAGTCTTGTCTGTTTATGTGATGGAATGATATAATTTTAGAAATGGCCTTACAGGAACTGACGTGCTTGTTCTTGCCAGATTTGGACTTCCTTTTAAAGGTTATAGTATTTGGCTTGAAATAAATTATTGAATTCAAATTGCATAATGTCTATAAAGCAATGTACACTGTTTTTACGAATACAAGCGTTCTTGCTATTAGCTGTTGTGAAGTCTGTGTGGTCAGATTATGAGAATTATACCAGGCTCAGTGTTTAGGTCGTCATCAACACCAATCTGGATTATAATCATCATTTGGGTTGGAGCCTGTCGAGTTGGGTACATAAGCTACAGGCTTTGATTTATCTGCTGATTAATAATGTAGATGTGGTGCAGTTGCACGGCTAAATAGATGCTTAGTCTATATAAGTTTCATTATTTGGCAATGCGGGACTACTTTTCAATAACCAATAGCAAATAGTGCTTCAATTTGTGTGAAACAGGTATATAATGTGTAAATTAGACATTTTGTGATGCGAATAAGATAAAATACTTCACAGTCCAATACGCATACTATATATATTTATATATATATATAGTAGTAATCTGGAAAAGTAAGTTTCTAGCAGGCAAAGTATGAGCACTATGTCGGTTGCCTCACAGGTTAGGTCTGAAAATACATCACTCCACAAACGCAAACAGGCAGACTTGGCCCCGGAAACGGATTGTTATTGCAATCCACCATTAAAGTCTAATTGGAAAGTATTGGTCAACGTGGAATAAGATTGGAAGCATCCTGTATCAAATCAACTGTACAGATCATCAATGCAGAGAGAGTGAGATGCCAGTGGAGTTGGCACTGAGAAGGGTTGCTGTAGACATCCAAGAGGAACTTTTTCATTACACTATTGTTCCAATTGGTATTAAAGTAATTTATTTTAAAAATAAATTAAAACAAAATTACTTTTAGTTTTAAAATTAGATTTCATACATTGACACAACACTTCAATTAAAATTACAATTAAATTACTTTAAAGTAAAATCAGCTTCAAATTAAAAGTAGGATTAAAATAAACTTAGAATTCACAATTAAAATAGCACTGTGCTGTGTCAATGAGGGCGAATTCGACTTGGACAGAACGCCATTTCGGATGGGAAATCTGCAGACAGTCTTGGCGGCAGATATAGTCAAATTTAATTCTGGAGTAGATAACATGCCAATCCAGTCTGCACGACGGTTTAGGTATAGTGATCTGCATGAGGATTACTGACGTGTAGTTGTTTAGACAAAGGTATCTCTGTTTCAGAATTGAACTTTGACGCTGTGGTCATTTTGTTCGTGCTTTAAGCAATTGGAACTTGCTCTTGGACCATAGTATCTATCTGAAATGCATTTGTTTTAATCAAGTCATTAATTGCCTAAAATGCAAGGTGTACATCTATGTCGCACAAATGACAGTTTTTACACTTTTGCATACCGTGAAGGATGCAGCTGTACTTCCAGGTAACCAGCCCTTTTTCAAATGCATATCTGCTTGGATCACGTAATATGGCGAAATTCTGATTAGAAATCATAGTTCAGGTCGGTTCCAATTATGGCCCAACTCGATTGGGATCAATTTGTGTTGTGGGTTCGAACTCGGTGTGGAGACAGAATACATGCTCTAACAGGCAGTGCGTTTGGAAAAGGTTTCTTTACCTGGCAGTATAACCTGGTCTCCAACAAAAGGAGGAAGTGAACAAAGCCTAAACTTGTGCAATATATGTGTATACCAGGTGTATTTTATAAAATGTAATAATGGGCGAGCAAATAAGTTGAAAGGTGGATCAGCTAGGTCTCTAGTTGTAATGTTCAGCACGTCGTTAATTAAATTTAACGTCAAATTAGATGCCTATTTTAACTTAAGTTTTCTACATAATTAAACAATTTATTCTCACTAGCATCTGTAAATGGCAGCTTTGTTATTTATATTTTTTGTGATTACAGACGCCGATTAGGAAATATCAACACGCAAGAGGTCACTTATAAAGGTATGCTAAGTGTCTGAAGCAAACTAAATAACTTTTAATTAGATTAAAAATCGGAATGAGGTTCTGAGAACTAACTCGATTCGGTGTCAATTTTGATCTTATTGCTGGTCTGTGCACCTCACTTGGCACACATTTGTTTCAATCAAAAATTAGGTTAACTCAGATATTAACATTCCTGATTCAAGAATACTATGATTTACACTTTTTTAATCACCGGATAATCGGTTCAAATTTGCAAAAATTCAAGATGGCAGACAAAGAAACAAATGGCCGATTGTCATTAAGGCTTTTGAAACGTGCACAGGAGAAGCAAAGCGAGACATCGTCTCAACTGTGTACCATCACCATTTCACCGTTTACGGCGAAGGGGCACAGCCCCTTTCGAAACCCCATGAACATAGTTTTAGAGTAGGCGCGCGCGGAAATGGGTCACTTTTTAGGGTAAGGAAAGTTTTTTTCCCCAGAGAAAAACACAAAACAACAAAACAGCCAACAAAATGCACCAATTGTTATACGGTTTTTGAAACGTGCACACGAGAAGCAAAGCGAGCCATTGTCTCAACTGTGTACCATTATCGTTTACATTATTAAACAACTTGTTCTCACTAGGATCTACTGCTTTATTATTTATTTATATTTTTTGTGATTACAGACGCCGATTAGGAAATATCAACGCGCAGTTGAAGATGAGACATACTACTCGCAAGAGGTCACCTGAAGAGGTATGCTAAGTGTTTTGAATAAAACTAAATAACTTTTAATTAGATTAAAAGTAGGAATCAGGTTCTAAGAACCAGCTCCATTTGGTGTTAATTTCGATCTTATTGCTAATCTGTACAGCTGACTTGGCACAGAGTTATTTCAATCTAAAACTTAGTCGACTAATCTGCCAACATAGATTGCATGGTGGATTGTGATACTGATTTGAATTCGGATTGCTAGTCTTGTCTGTTTATGTGATGGAATGATATAATTTTAGAAATGGCCTTACAGGAACTGACGTGCTTGTTCTTGCCAGATTTGGACTTCCTTTTAAAGGTTATAGTATTTGGCTTGAAATAATTTATTGAATTCAAATTGCATAATGTCTATAAAGCAATGTACACTGTTTTTACGAATACAAGCGTTCTTGCTATTAGCTGTTGTGAAGTCTGTGTGGTCAGATTATGAGAATTATACCAGGCTCAGTGTTTAGGTCGTCATCAACACCAATCTGGATTATAATCATCATTTGGGTTGGAGCCTGTCGAGTTGGGTACATAAGCTACAGGCTTTGATTTATCTGCTGATTAATAATGTAGATGTGGTGCAGTTGCACGGCCAAATAGATGCTTAGTCTATATAAGTTTCATTATTTGGCAATGCGGGACTACTTTTCAATAACCAATAGCAAATAGTGCTTCAATTTGTGTGAAACAGGTATATAATGTGTATATTAGACATTTTGTGATGCGAATAAGATAAAATACTTCACAGTCCAATACGCATACTATATATATTTATATATATATATAGTAGTAATCTGGAAAAGTAAGTTTCTAGCAGGCAAAGTATGAGCACTATGTCGGTTGCCTCACAGGTTAGGTCTGAAAATACATCACTCCACAAACGCAAACAGGCAGACTTGGCCCCGGAAACGGATTGTTATTGCAATCCACCATTAAAGTCTAATTGGAAAGTATTGGTCAACGTGGAATAAGATTGGAAGCATCCTGTATCAAATCAACTGTACAGATCATCAATGCAGAGAGAGTGAGATGCCAGTGGAGTTGGCACTGAGAAGGGTTGCTGTAGACATCCAAGAGGAACTTTTTCATTACACTATTGTTCCAATTGGTATTAAAGTAATTTATTTTAAAAATAAATTAAAACACAATTACTTTTAGTTTTAAAATTAGATTTCATACATTGACACAACACTTCAATTAAAATTACAATTAAATTACTTTAAAGTAAAATCAGCTTCAAATTAAAAGTAGGATTAAAATAAACTTAGAATTCACAATTAAAATAGCACTGTGCTGTGTCAATGAGGGCGAATTCGACTTGGACAGAACGCCATTTCGGATGGGAAATCTGCAGACAGTCTTGGCGGCAGATATAGTCAAATTTAATTCTGGAGTAGATAACATGCCAATCCAGTCTGCACGACCGTTTAGGTATAGTGATCTGCATGAGGATTACTGACGTGTAGTTGTTTAGACAAAGGTATCTCTGTTTCAGAATTGAACTTTGACGCTGTGGACATTTTGTTCGTGCTTTAAGCAATTGGAACTTGCTCTTGGACCATAGTATCTATCTGAAATGCATTTGTTTTAATCAAGTCATTAATTGCCTAAAATGCAAGGTGTACATCTATGTCGCACAAATGACAGTTTTTACACTTTTGCATACCGTGAAGGATGCAGCTGTACTTCCAGGTAACCAGCCCTTTTTCAAATGCATATCTGCTTGGATCACGTAATATGGCGAAATTCTGATTAGAAATCATAGTTCAGGTCGGTTCCAATTATGGCCCAACTCGATTGGGATCAATTTGTGTTGTGGGTTCGAACTCGGTGTGGAGACAGAATACATGCTCTAACAGGCAGTGCGTTTGGAAAAGGTTTCTTTACCTGGCAGTATAACCTGGTCTCCAACAAAAGGAGGAAGTGAACAAAGCCTAAACTTGTGCAATATATGTGTATACCAGGTGTATTTTATAAAATGTGATAAGAGGCGAGCAAATAAGTTGAAAGGTGGATCAGCTAGGTCTCTAGTTGTAATGTTCAGCACGTCGTTAATTAAATTTAACGTCAAATTAGATGCCTATTTTAACTTAAGTTTTCTACATAATTAAACAATTTATTCTCACTAGCATCTGTAAATGGCAGCTTTGTTATTTATATTTTTTGTGATTACAGACGCCGATTAGGAAATATCAACACGCAAGAGGTCACTTATAAAGGTATGCTAAGTGTCTGAAGCAAACTAAATAACTTTTAATTAGATTAAAAATCGGAATGAGGTTCTGAGAACTAACTCGATTCGGTGTCAATTTTGATCTTATTGCTGGTCTGTGCACCTCACTTGGCACACATTTGTTTCAATCAAAAATTAGGTTAACTCGGATATTAACATTCCTGATTCAAGAATACTATGATTTACACTTTTTTAATCACCGGATAATCGGTTCAAATTTGCAAAAATTCAAGATGGCAGACAAAGAAACAAATGGCCGATTGTCATTAAGGCTTTTGAAACGTGCACAGGAGAAGCAAAGCGAGACATCGTCTCAACTGTGTACCATCACCATTTCACCGTTTACGGCGAAGGGGCACAGCCCCTTTCGAAACCCCATGAACATAGTTTTAGAGTAGGCGCGCGTGGAAATGGGTCACTTTTTAGGGTAAGGAAAGTTTTTTTCCCCAGAGAAAAACACAAAACAATAAAACAGCCAACAAAATGCACCAATTGTTATAAGGTTTTTGAAACGTGCACACGAGAAGCAAAGCGAGCCATTGTCTCAACTGTGTACCATTACCGTTTACATTATTAAACAACTTGTTCTCACTAGGATCTACTGCTTTATTATTTATTTATATTTTTTGTGATTACAGACGCCGATTAGGAAATATCAACACGCAGTTGAAGATGAGACATACTACTCGCAAGAGGTCACCTGAAGAGGTATGCTAAGTGTTTTGAATAAAACTAAATAACTTTTAATTAGATTAAAAGTAGGAATCAGGTTCTAAGAACCAGCTCCATTTGGTGTTAATTTTGATCTTATTGCTAATCTGTACAGCTGACTTGGCACAGAGTTATTTCAATCTAAAACTTAGTCGACTAATCTGCCAACATAGATTGCATGGTGGATTGTGATACTGATTTGAATTCGGATTGCTAGTCTTGTCTGTTTATGTGATGGAATGATATAATTTTAGAAATGGCCTTACAGGAACTGACGTGCTTGTTCTTGCCAGATTTGGACTTCCTTTTAAAGGTTATAGTATTTGGCTTGAAATAATTTATTGAATTCAAATTGCATAATGTCTATAAAGCAATGTACACTGTTTTTACGAATACAAGCGTTCTTGCTATTAGCTGTTGTGAAGTCTGTGTGGTCAGATTATGAGAATTATACCAGGCTCAGTGTTTAGGTCGTCATCAACACCAATCTGGATTATAATCATCATTTGGGTTGGAGCCTGTCGAGTTGGGTACATAAGCTACAGGCTTTGATTTATCTGCTGATTAATAATGTAGATGTGGTGCAGTTGCACGGCCAAATAGATGCTTAGTCTATATAAGTTTCATTATTTGGCAATGCGGGACTACTTTTCAATAACCAATAGCAAATAGTGCTTCAATTTGTGTGAAACAGGTATATAATGTGTATATTAGACATTTTGTGATGCGAATAAGATAAAATACTTCACAGTCCAATACGCATACTATATATATTTATATATATATATAGTAGTAATCTGGAAAAGTAAGTTTCTAGCAGGCAAAGTATGAGCACTATGTCGGTTGCCTCACAGGTTAGGTCTGAAAATACATCACTCCACAAACGCAAACAGGCAGACTTGGCCCCGGAAACGGATTGTTATTGCAATCCACCATTAAAGTCTAATTGGAAAGTATTGGTCAACGTGGAATAAGATTGGAAGCATCCTGTATCAAATCAACTGTACAGATCATCAATGCAGAGAGAGTGAGATGCCAGTGGAGTTGGCACTGAGAAGGGTTGCTGTAGACATCCAAGAGGAACTTTTTCATTACACTATTGTTCCAATTGGTATTAAAGTAATTTATTTTAAAAATAAATTAAAACACAATTACTTTTAGTTTTAAAATTAGATTTCATACATTGACACAACACTTCAATTAAAATTACAATTAAATTACTTTAAAGTAAAATCAGCTTCAAATTAAAAGTAGGATTAAAATAAACTTAGAATTCACAATTAAAATAGCACTGTGCTGTGTCAATGAGGGCGAATTCGACTTGGACAGAACGCCATTTCGGATGGGAAATCTGCAGACAGTCTTGGCGGCAGATATAGTCAAATTTAATTCTGGAGTAGATAACATGCCAATCCAGTCTGCACGACCGTTTAGGTATAGTGATCTGCATGAGGATTACTGACGTGTAGTTGTTTAGACAAAGGTATCTCTGTTTCAGAATTGAACTTTGACGCTGTGGACATTTTGTTCGTGCTTTAAGCAATTGGAACTTGCTCTTGGACCATAGTATCTAACTGAAATGCATTTGTTTTAATCAAGTCATTAATTGCCTAAAATGCAAGGTGTACATCTATGTCGCACAAATGACAGTTTTTACACTTTTGCATACCGTGAAGGATGCAGCTGTACTTCCAGGTAACCAGCCCTTTTTCAAATGCATATCTGCTTGGATCACGTAATATGGCGAAATTCTGATTAGAAATCATAGTTCAGGTCGGTTCCAATTATGGCCCAACTCGATTGGGATCAATTTGTGTTGTGGGTTCGAACTCGGTGTGGAGACAGAATACATGCTCTAACAGGCAGTGCGTTTGGAAAAGGTTTCTTTACCTGGCAGTATAACCTGGTCTCCAACAAAAGGAGGAAGTGAACAAAGCCTAAACTTGTGCAATATATGTGTATACCAGGTGTATTTTATAAAATGTGATAAGAGGCGAGCAAATAAGTTGAAAGGTGGATCAGCTAGGTCTCTAGTTGTAATGTTCAGCACGTCGTTAATTAAATTTAACGTCAAATTAGATGCCTATTTTAACTTAAGTTTTCTACATAATTAAACAATTTATTCTCACTAGCATCTGTAAATGGCAGCTTTGTTATTTATATTTTTTGTGATTACAGACGCCGATTAGGAAATATCAACACGCAAGAGGTCACTTATAAAGGTATGCTAAGTGTCTGAAGCAAACTAAATAACTTTTAATTAGATTAAAAATCGGAATGAGGTTCTGAGAACTAACTCGATTCGGTGTCAATTTTGATCTTATTGCTGGTCTGTGCACCTCACTTGGCACACATTTGTTTCAATCAAAAATTAGGTTAACTCAGATATTAACATTCCTGATTCAAGAATACTATGATTTACACTTTTTTAATCACCGGATAATCGGTTCAAATTTGCAAAAATTCAAGATGGCAGACAAAGAAACAAATGGCCGATTGTCATTAAGGCTTTTGAAACGTGCACAGGAGAAGCAAAGCGAGACATCGTCTCAACTGTGTACCATCACCATTTCACCGTTTACGGCGAAGGGGCACAGCCCCTTTCGAAACCCCATGAACATAGTTTTAGAGTAGGCGCGCGCGGAAATGGGTCACTTTTTAGGGTAAGGAAAGTTTTTTTCCCCAGAGAAAAACACAAAACAACAAAACAGCCAACAAAATGCACCAATTGTTATAAGGTTTTTGAAACGTGCACACGAGAAGCAAAGCGAGCCATTGTCTCAACTGTGTACCATTATCGTTTACATTATTAAACAACTTGTTCTCACTAGGATCTACTGCTTTATTATTTATTTATATTTTTTGTGATTACAGACGCCGATTAGGAAATATCAACACGCAGTTGAAGATGAGACAAACTACTCGCAAGAGGTCACCTGAAGAGGTATGCTAAGTGTTTTGAATAAAACTAAATAACTTTTAATTAGATTAAAAGTAGGAATCAGGTTCTAAGAACCAGCTCCATTTGGTGTTAATTTCGATCTTATTGCTAATCTGTACAGCTGACTTGGCACAGAGTTATTTCAATCTAAAACTTAGTCGACTAATCTGCCAACATAGATTGCATGGTGGATTGTGATACTGATTTGAATTCGGATTGCTAGTCTTGTCTGTTTATGTGATGGAATGATATAATTTTAGAAATGGCCTTACAGGAACTGACGTGCTTGTTCTTGCCAGATTTGGACTTCCTTTTAAAGGTTATAGTATTTGGCTTGAAATAATTTATTGAATTCAAATTGCATAATGTCTATAAAGCAATGTACACTGTTTTTACGAATACAAGCGTTCTTGCTATTAGCTGTTGTGAAGTCTGTGTGGTCAGATTATGAGAATTATACCAGGCTCAGTGTTTAGGTCGTCATCAACACCAATCTGGATTATAATCATCATTTGGGTTGGAGCCTGTCGAGTTGGGTACATAAGCTACAGGCTTTGATTTATCTGCCGATTAATAATGTAGATGTGGTGCAGTTGCACGGCCAAATAGATGCTTAGTCTATATAAGTTTCATTATTTGGCAATGCGGGACTACTTTTCAATAACCAATAGCAAATAGTGCTTCAATTTGTGTGAAACAGGTATATAATGTGTATATTAGACATTTTGTGATGCGAATAAGATAAAATACTTCACAGTCCAATACGCATACTATATATATTTATATATATATATAGTAGTAATCTGGAAAAGTAAGTTTCTAGCAGGCAAAGTATGAGCACTATGTCGGTTGCCTCACAGGTTAGGTCTGAAAATACATCACTCCACAAACGCAAACAGGCAGACTTGGCCCCGGAAACGGATTGTTATTGCAATCCACCATTAAAGTCTAATTGGAAAGTATTGGTCAACGTGGAATAAGATTGGAAGCATCCTGTATCAAATCAACTGTACAGATCATCAATGCAGAGAGAGTGAGATGCCAGTGGAGTTGGCACTGAGAAGGGTTGCTGTAGACATCCAAGAGGAACTTTTTCATTACACTATTGTTCCAATTGGTATTAAAGTAATTTATTTTAAAAATAAATTAAAACACAATTACTTTTAGTTTTAAAATTAGATTTCATACATTGACACAACACTTCAATTAAAATTACAATTAAATTACTTTAAAGTAAAATCAGCTTCAAATTAAAAGTAGGATTAAAATAAACTTAGAATTCACAATTAAAATAGCACTGTGCTGTGTCAATGAGGGCGAATTCGACTTGGACAGAACGCCATTTCGGATGGGAAATCTGCAGACAGTCTTGGCGGCAGATATAGTCAAATTTAATTCTGGAGTAGATAACATGCCAATCCAGTCTGCACGACCGTTTAGGTATAGTGATCTGCATGAGGATTACTGACGTGTAGTTGTTTAGACAAAGGTATCTCTGTTTCAGAATTGAACTTTGACGCTGTGGACATTTTGTTCGTGCTTTAAGCAATTGGAACTTGCTCTTGGACCATAGTATCTAACTGAAATGCATTTGTTTTAATCAAGTCATTAATTGCCTAAAATGCAAGGTGTACATCTATGTCGCACAAATGACAGTTTTTACACTTTTGCATACCGTGAAGGATGCAGCTGTACTTCCAGGTAACCATCCCTTTTTCAAATGCATATCTGCTTGGATCACGTAATATGGCGAAATTCTGATTAGAAATCATAGTTCAGGTCGGTTCCAATTATGGCCCAACTCGATTGGGATCAATTTGTGTTGTGGGTTCGAACTCGGTGTGGAGACAGAATACATGCTCTAACAGGCAGTGCGTTTGGAAAAGGTTTCTTTACCTGGCAGTATAACCTGGTCTCCAACAAAAGGAGGAAGTGAACAAAGCCTAAACTTGTGCAATATATGTGTATACCAGGTGTATTTTATAAAATGTGATAAGAGGCGAGCAAATAAGTTGAAAGGTGGATCAGCTAGGTCTCTAGTTGTAATGTTCAGCATGTCGTTAATTAAATTTAACGTCAAATTAGATGCCTATTTTAACTTAAGTTTTCTACATAATTAAACAATTTATTCTCACTAGCATCTGTAAATGGCAGCTTTGTTATTTATATTTTTTGTGATTACAGACGCCGATTAGGAAATATCAACACGCAAGAGGTCACTTATAAAGGTATGCTAAGTGTCTGAAGCAAACTAAATAACTTTTAATTAGATTAAAAATCGGAATGAGGTTCTGAGAACTAACTCGATTCGGTGTCAATTTTGATCTTATTGCTGGTCTGTGCACCTCACTTGGCACACATTTGTTTCAATCAAAAATTAGGTTAACTCAGATATTAACATTCCTGATTCAAGAATACTATGATTTACACTTTTTTAATCACCGGATAATCGGTTCAAATTTGCAAAAATTCAAGATGGCAGACAAAGAAACAAATGGCCGATTGTCATTAAGGCTTTTGAAACGTGCACAGGAGAAGCAAAGCGAGACATCGTCTCAACTGTGTACCATCACCATTTCACCGTTTACGGCGAAGGGGCACAGCCCCTTTCGAAACCCCATGAACATAGTTTTAGAGTAGGCGCGCGCGGAAATGGGTCACTTTTTAGGGTAAGGAAAGTTTTTTTCCCCAGAGAAAAACACAAAACAACAAAACAGCCAACAAAATGCACCAATTGTTATAAGGTTTTTGAAACGTGCACACGAGAAGCAAAGCGAGCCATTGTCTCAACTGTGTACCATTATCGTTTACATTATTAAACAACTTGTTCTCACTAGGATCTACTGCTTTATTATTTATTTATATTTTTTGTGATTACAGACGCCGATTAGGAAATATCAACACGCAGTTGAAGATGAGACAAACTACTCGCAAGAGGTCACCTGAAGAGGTATGCTAAGTGTTTTGAATAAAACTAAATAACTTTTAATTAGATTAAAAGTAGGAATCAGGTTCTAAGAACCAGCTCCATTTGGTGTTAATTTCGATCTTATTGCTAATCTGTACAGCTGACTTGGCACAGAGTTATTTCAATCTAAAACTTAGTCGACTAATCTGCCAACATAGATTGCATGGTGGATTGTGATACTGATTTGAATTCGGATTGCTAGTCTTGTCTGTTTATGTGATGGAATGATATAATTTTAGAAATGGCCTTACAGGAACTGACGTGCTTGTTCTTGCCAGATTTGGACTTCCTTTTAAAGGTTATAGTATTTGGCTTGAAATAATTTATTGAATTCAAATTGCATAATGTCTATAAAGCAATGTACACTGTTTTTACGAATACAAGCGTTCTTGCTATTAGCTGTTGTGAAGTCTGTGTGGTCAGATTATGAGAATTATACCAGGCTCAGTGTTTAGGTCGTCATCAACACCAATCTGGATTATAATCATCATTTGGGTTGGAGCCTGTCGAGTTGGGTACATAAGCTACAGGCTTTGATTTATCTGCCGATTAATAATGTAGATGTGGTGCAGTTGCACGGCCAAATAGATGCTTAGTCTATATAAGTTTCATTATTTGGCAATGCGGGACTACTTTTCAATAACCAATAGCAAATAGTGCTTCAATTTGTGTGAAACAGGTATATAATGTGTATATTAGACATTTTGTGATGCGAATAAGATAAAATACTTCACAGTCCAATACGCATACTATATATATTTATATATATATATAGTAGTAATCTGGAAAAGTAAGTTTCTAGCAGGCAAAGTATGAGCACTATGTCGGTTGCCTCACAGGTTAGGTCTGAAAATACATCACTCCACAAACGCAAACAGGCAGACTTGGCCCCGGAAACGGATTGTTATTGCAATCCACCATTAAAGTCTAATTGGAAAGTATTGGTCAACGTGGAATAAGATTGGAAGCATCCTGTATCAAATCAACTGTACAGATCATCAATGCAGAGAGAGTGAGATGCCAGTGGAGTTGGCACTGAGAAGGGTTGCTGTAGACATCCAAGAGGAACTTTTTCATTACACTATTGTTCCAATTGGTATTAAAGTAATTTATTTTAAAAATAAATTAAAACACAATTACTTTTAGTTTTAAAATTAGATTTCATACATTGACACAACACTTCAATTAAAATTACAATTAAATTACTTTAAAGTAAAATCAGCTTCAAATTAAAAGTAGGATTAAAATAAACTTAGAATTCACAATTAAAATAGCACTGTGCTGTGTCAATGAGGGCGAATTCGACTTGGACAGAACGCCATTTCGGATGGGAAATCTGCAGACAGTCTTGGCGGCAGATATAGTCAAATTTAATTCTGGAGTAGATAACATGCCAATCCAGTCTGCACGACCGTTTAGGTATAGTGATCTGCATGAGGATTACTGACGTGTAGTTGTTTAGACAAAGGTATCTCTGTTTCAGAATTGAACTTTGACGCTGTGGACATTTTGTTCGTGCTTTAAGCAATTGGAACTTGCTCTTGGACCATAGTATCTAACTGAAATGCATTTGTTTTAATCAAGTCATTAATTGCCTAAAATGCAAGGTGTACATCTATGTCGCACAAATGACAGTTTTTACACTTTTGCATACCGTGAAGGATGCAGCTGTACTTCCAGGTAACCAGCCCTTTTTCAAATGCATATCTGCTTGGATCACGTAATATGGCGAAATTCTGATTAGAAATCATAGTTCAGGTCGGTTCCAATTATGGCCCAACTCGATTGGGATCAATTTGTGTTGTGGGTTCGAACTCGGTGTGGAGACAGAATACATGCTCTAACAGGCAGTGCGTTTGGAAAAGGTTTCTTTACCTGGCAGTATAACCTGGTCTCCAACAAAAGGAGGAAGTGAACAAAGCCTAAACTTGTGCAATATATGTGTATACCAGGTGTATTTTATAAAATGTGATAAGAGGCGAGCAAATAAGTTGAAAGGTGGATCAGCTAGGTCTCTAGTTGTAATGTTCAGCACGTCGTTAATTAAATTTAACGTCAAATTAGATGCCTATTTTAACTTAAGTTTTCTACATAATAAAACAATTTATTCTCACTAGCATCTGTAAATGGCAGCTTTGTTATTTATATTTTTTGTGATTACAGACGCCGATTAGGAAATATCAACACGCAAGAGGTCACTTATAAAGGTATGCTAAGTGTCTGAAGCAAACTAAATAACTTTTAATTAGATTAAAAATCGGAATGAGGTTCTGAGAACTAACTCGATTCGGTGTCAATTTTGATCTTATTGCTGGTCTGTGCACCTCACTTGGCACACATTTGTTTCAATCAAAAATTAGGTTAACTCAGATATTAACATTCCTGATTCAAGAATACTATGATTTACACTTTTTTAATCACCGGATAATCGGTTCAAATTTGCAAAAATTCAAGATGGCAGACAAAGAAACAAATGGCCGATTGTCATTAAGGCTTTTGAAACGTGCACAGGAGAAGCAAAGCGAGACATCGTCTCAACTGTGTACCATCACCATTTCACCGTTTACGGCGAAGGGGCACAGCCCCTTTCGAAACCCCATGAACATAGTTTTAGAGTAGGCGCGCGCGGAAATGGGTCACTTTTTAGGGTAAGGAAAGTTTTTTTCCCCAGAGAAAAACACAAAACAACAAAACAGCCAACAAAATGCACCAATTGTTATAAGGTTTTTGAAACGTGCACACGAGAAGCAAAGCGAGCCATTGTCTCAACTGTGTACCATTATCGTTTACATTATTAAACAACTTGTTCTCACTAGGATCTACTGCTTTATTATTTATTTATATTTTTTGTGATTACAGACGCCGATTAGGAAATATCAACACGCAGTTGAAGATGAGACAAACTACTCGCAAGAGGTCACCTGAAGAGGTATGCTAAGTGTTTTGAATAAAACTAAATAACTTTTAATTAGATTAAAAGTAGGAATCAGGTTCTAAGAACCAGCTCCATTTGGTGTTAATTTCGATCTTATTGCTAATCTGTACAGCTGACTTGGCACAGAGTTATTTCAATCTAAAACTTAGTCGACTAATCTGCCAACATAGATTGCATGGTGGATTGTGATACTGATTTGAATTCGGATTGCTAGTCTTGTCTGTTTATGTGATGGAATGATATAATTTTAGAAATGGCCTTACAGGAACTGACGTGCTTGTTCTTGCCAGATTTGGACTTCCTTTTAAAGGTTATAGTATTTGGCTTGAAATAATTTATTGAATTCAAATTGCATAATGTCTATAAAGCAATGTACACTGTTTTTACGAATACAAGCGTTCTTGCTATTAGCTGTTGTGAAGTCTGTGTGGTCAGATTATGAGAATTATACCAGGCTCAGTGTTTAGGTCGTCATCAACACCAATCTGGATTATAATCATCATTTGGGTTGGAGCCTGTCGAGTTGGGTACATAAGCTACAGGCTTTGATTTATCTGCTGATTAATAATGTAGATGTGGTGCAGTTGCACGGCCAAATAGATGCTTAGTCTATATAAGTTTCATTATTTGGCAATGCGGGACTACTTTTCAATAACCAATAGCAAATAGTGCTTCAATTTGTGTGAAACAGGTATATAATGTGTATATTAGACATTTTGTGATGCGAATAAGATAAAATACTTCACAGTCCAATACGCATACTATATATATTTATATATATATATAGTAGTAATCTGGAAAAGTAAGTTTCTAGCAGGCAAAGTATGAGCACTATGTCGGTTGCCTCACAGGTTAGGTCTGAAAATACATCACTCCACAAACGCAAACAGGCAGACTTGGCCCCGGAAACGGATTGTTATTGCAATCCACCATTAAAGTCTAATTGGAAAGTATTGGTCAACGTGGAATAAGATTGGAAGCATCCTGTATCAAATCAACTGTACAGATCATCAATGCAGAGAGAGTGAGATGCCAGTGGAGTTGGCACTGAGAAGGGTTGCTGTAGACATCCAAGAGGAACTTTTTCATTACACTATTGTTCCAATTGGTATTAAAGTAATTTATTTTAAAAATAAATTAAAACACAATTACTTTTAGTTTTAAAATTAGATTTCATACATTGACACAACACTTCAATTAAAATTACAATTAAATTACTTTAAAGTAAAATCAGCTTCAAATTAAAAGTAGGATTAAAATAAACTTAGAATTCACAATTAAAATAGCACTGTGCTGTGTCAATGAGGGCGAATTCGACTTGGACAGAACGCCATTTCGGATGGGAAATCTGCAGACAGTCTTGGCGGCAGATATAGTCAAATTTAATTCTGGAGTAGATAACATGCCAATCCAGTCTGCACGACCGTTTAGGTATAGTGATCTGCATGAGGATTACTGACGTGTAGTTGTTTAGACAAAGGTATCTCTGTTTCAGAATTGAACTTTGACGCTGTGGACATTTTGTTCGTGCTTTAAGCAATTGGAACTTGCTCTTGGACCATAGTATCTAACTGAAATGCATTTGTTTTAATCAAGTCATTAATTGCCTAAAATGCAAGGTGTACATCTATGTCGCACAAATGACAGTTTTTACACTTTTGCATACCGTGAAGGATGCAGCTGTACTTCCAGGTAACCAGCCCTTTTTCAAATGCATATCTGCTTGGATCACGTAATATGGCGAAATTCTGATTAGAAATCATAGTTCAGGTCGGTTCCAATTATGGCCCAACTCGATTGGGATCAATTTGTGTTGTGGGTTCGAACTCGGTGTGGAGACAGAATACATGCTCTAACAGGCAGTGCGTTTGGAAAAGGTTTCTTTACCTGGCAGTATAACCTGGTCTCCAACAAAAGGAGGAAGTGAACAAAGCCTAAACTTGTGCAATATATGTGTATACCAGGTGTATTTTATAAAATGTGATAAGAGGCGAGCAAATAAGTTGAAAGGTGGATCAGCTAGGTCTCTAGTTGTAATGTTCAGCACGTCGTTAATTAAATTTAACGTCAAATTAGATGCCTATTTTAACTTAAGTTTTCTACATAATTAAACAATTTATTCTCACTAGCATCTGTAAATGGCAGCTTTGTTATTTATATTTTTTGTGATTACA
Source organism: Flabesymbios commensalis (assembly GCA_964017125.1). Taxonomy (NCBI): domain Eukaryota; kingdom Metazoa; phylum Annelida; class Polychaeta; order Terebellida; family Flabelligeridae; genus Flabesymbios; species Flabesymbios commensalis. The sequence goes on from CAXHKU010000526.1 coordinate 26,382, forward strand.
GACGCCGATTAGGAAATATCAACACGCAAGAGGTCACTTATAAAGGTATGCTAAGTGTCTGAAGCAAACTAAATAACTTTTAATTAGATTAAAAATCGGAATGAGGTTCTGAGAACTAACTCAATTCGGTGTCAAATTTGATCTTATTGCTGGTCTGTGCACCTCACTTGGCACACATTTGTTTCAATCAAAAATTAGGTTAACTCAGATATTAACATTCCTGATTCAAGAATACTATGATTTACACTTTTTTAATCACCGGATAATCGGTTCAAATTTGCAAAAATTCAAGATGGCAGACAAAGAAACAAATGGCCGATTGTCATTAAGGCTTTTGAAACGTGCACAGGAGAAGCAAAGCGAGACATCGTCTCAACTGTGTACCATCACCATTTCACCGTTTACGGCGAAGGGGCACAGCCCCTTTCGAAACCCCATGAACATAGTCTTAGAGTAGGCGCGCGCGGAAATGGGTCACTTTTTAGGGTAAGGAAAGTTTTTTTCCCCAGAGAAAAACACAAAACAACAAAACAGCCAACAAAATGCACCAATTGTTATAAGGTTTTTGAAACGTGCACACGAGAAGCAAAGCGAGCCATTGTCTCAACTGTGTACCATTATCGTTTACATTATTAAACAACTTGTTCTCACTAGAATCTACTGCTTTATTATTTATTTATATTTTTTGTGATTACAGACGCCGATTAGGAAATATCAACACGCAGTTGAAGATGAGACATACTACTCGCAAGAGGTCACCTGAAGAGGTATGCTAAGTGTTTTGAATAAAACTAAATAACTTTTAATTAGATTAAAAGTAGGAATCAGGTTCTAAGAACCAGCTCCATTTGGTGTTAATTTCGATCTTATTGCTAATCTGTACAGCTGACTTGGCACAGAGTTATTTCAATCTAAAACTTAGTCGACTAATCTGCCAACATAGATTGCATGGTGGATTGTGATACTGATTTGAATTCGGATTGCTAGTCTTGTCTGTTTATGTGATGGAATGATATAATTTTAGAAATGGCCTTACAGGAACTGACGTGCTTGTTCTTGCCAGATTTGGACTTCCTTTTAAAGGTTATAGTATTTGGCTTGAAATAATTTATTGAATTCAAATTGCATAATGTCTATAAAGCAATGTACACTGTTTTTACGAATACAAGCGTTCTTGCTATTAGCTGTTGTGAAGTCTGTGTGGTCAGATTATGAGAATTATACCAGGCTCAGTGTTTAGGTCGTCATCAACACCAATCTGGATTATAATCATCATTTGGGTTGGAGCCTGTCGAGTTGGGTACATAAGCTACAGGCTTTGATTTATCTGCTGATTAATAATGTAGATGTGGTGCAGTTGCACGGCCAAATAGATGCTTAGTCTATATAAGTTTCATTATTTGGCAATGCGGGACTACTTTTCAATAACCAATAGCAAATAGTGCTTCAATTTGTGTGAAACAGGTATATAATGTGTATATTAGACATTTTGTGATGCGAATAAGATAAAATACTTCACAGTCCAATACGCATACTATATATATTTATATATATATATAGTAGTAATCTGGAAAAGTAAGTTTCTAGCAGGCAAAGTATGAGCACTATGTCGGTTGCCTCACAGATTAGGTCTGAAAATACATCACTCCACAAACGCAAACAGGCAGACTTGGCCCCGGAAACGGATTGTTATTGCAATCCACCATTAAAGTCTAATTGGAAAGTATTGGTCAACGTGGAATAAGATTGGAAGCATCCTGTATCAAATCAACTGTACAGATCATCAATGCAGAGAGAGTGAGATGCCAGTGGAGTTGGCACTGAGAAGGGTTGCTGTAGACATCCAAGAGGAACTTTTTCATTACACTATTGTTCCAATTGGTATTAAAGTAATTTATTTTAAAAATAAATTAAAACACAATTACTTTTAGTTTTAAAATTAGATTTCATACATTGACACAACACTTCAATTAAAATTACAATTAAATTACTTTAAAGTAAAATCAGCTTCAAATTAAAAGTAGGATTAAAATAAACTTAGAATTCACAATTAAAATAGCACTGTGCTGTGTCAATGAGGGCGAATTCGACTTGGACAGAACGCCATTTCGGATGGGAAATCTGCAGACAGTCTTGGCGGCAGATATAGTCAAATTTAATTCTGGAGTAGATAACATGCCAATCCAGTCTGCACGACCGTTTAGGTATAGTGATCTGCATGAGGATTACTGACGTGTAGTTGTTTAGACAAAGGTATCTCTGTTTCAGAATTGAACTTTGACGCTGTGGACATTTTGTTCGTGCTTTAAGCAATTGGAACTTGCTCTTGGACCATAGTATCTATCTGAAATGCATTTGTTTTAATCAAGTCATTAATTGCCTAAAATGCAAGGTGTACATCTATGTCGCACAAATGACAGTTTTTACACTTTTGCATACCGTGAAGGATGCAGCTGTACTTCCAGGTAACCATCCCTTTTTCAAATGCATATCTGCTTGGATCACGTAATATGGCGAAATTCTGATTAGAAATCATAGTTCAGGTCGGTTCCAATTATGGCCCAACTCGATTGGGATCAATTTGTGTTGTGGGTTCGAACTCGGTGTGGAGACAGAATACATGCTCTAACAGGCAGTGCGTTTGGAAAAGGTTTCTTTACCTGGCAGTATAACCTGGTCTCCAACAAAAGGAGGAAGTGAACAAAGCCTAAACTTGTGCAATATATGTGTATACCAGGTGTATTTTATAAAATGTGATAAGAGGCGAGCAAATAAGTTGAAAGGTGGATCAGCTAGGTCTCTAGTTGTAATGTTCAGCACGTCGTTAATTAAATTTAACGTCAAATTAGATGCCTATTTTAACTTAAGTTTTCTACATAATTAAACAATTTATTCTCACTAGCATCTGTAAATGGCAGCTTTGTTATTTATATTTTTTGTGATTACAGACGCCGATTAGGAAATATCAACACGCAAGAGGTCATTTATAAAGGTATGCTAAGTGTCTGAAGCAAACTAAATAACTTTTAATTAGATTAAAAATCGGAATGAGGTTCTGAGAACTAACTCGATTCGGTGTCAATTTTGATCTTATTGCTGGTCTGTGCACCTCACTTGGCACACATTTGTTTCAATCAAAAATTAGGTTAACTCAGATATTAACATTCCTGATTCAAGAATACTATGATTTACACTTTTTTAATCACCGGATAATCGGTTCAAATTTGCAAAAATTCAAGATGGCAGACAAAGAAACAAATGGCCTATTGTCATTAAGGCTTTTGAAACGTGCACAGGAGAAGCAAAGCGAGACATCGTCTCAACTGTGTACCATCACCATTTCACCGTTTACGGCGAAGGGGCACAGCCCCTTTCGAAACCCCATGAACATAGTCTTAGAGTAGGCGCGCGCGGAAATGGGTCACTTTTTAGGGTAAGGAAAGTTTTTTTCCCCAGAGAAAAACACAAAACAACAAAACAGCCAACAAAATGCACCAATTGTTATAAGGTTTTTGAAACGTGCACACGAGAAGCAAAGCGAGCCATTGTCTCAACTGTGTACCATTATCGTTTACATTATTAAACAACTTGTTCTCACTAGAATCTACTGCTTTATTATTTATTTATATTTTTTGTGATTACAGACGCCGATTAGGAAATATCAACACGCAGTTGAAGATGAGACATACTACTCGCAAGAGGTCACCTGAAGAGGTATGCTAAGTGTTTTGAATAAAACTAAATAACTTTTAATTAGATTAAAAGTAGGAATCAGGTTCTAAGAACCAGCTCCATTTGGTGTTAATTTCGATCTTATTGCTAATCTGTACAGCTGACTTGGCACAGAGTTATTTCAATCTAAAACTTAGTCGACTAATCTGCCAACATAGATTGCATGGTGGATTGTGATACTGATTTGAATTCGGATTGCTAGTCTTGTCTGTTTATGTGATGGAATGATATAATTTTAGAAATGGCCTTACAGGAACTGACGTGCTTGTTCTTGCCAGATTTAGACTTCCTTTTAAAGGTTATAGTATTTGGCTTGAAATAATTTATTGAATTCAAATTGCATAATGTCTATAAAGCAATGTACACTGTTTTTACGAATACAAGCGTTCTTGCTATTAGCTGTTGTGAAGTCTGTGTGGTCAGATTATGAGAATTATACCAGGCTCAGTGTTTAGGTCGTCATCAACACCAATCTGGATTATAATCATCATTTGGGTTGGAGCCTGTCGAGTTGGGTACATAAGCTACAGGCTTTGATTTATCTGCTGATTAATAATGTAGATGTGGTGCAGTTGCACGGCCAAATAGATGCTTAGTCTATATAAGTTTCATTATTTGGCAATGCGGGACTACTTTTCAATAACCAATAGCAAATAGTGCTTCAATTTGTGTGAAACAGGTATATAATGTGTATATTAGACATTTTGTGATGCGAATAAGATAAAATACTTCACAGTCCAATACGCATACTATATATATTTATATATATATATAGTAGTAATCTGGAAAAGTAAGTTTCTAGCAGGCAAAGTATGAGCACTATGTCGGTTGCCTCACAGATTAGGTCTGAAAATACATCACTCCACAAACGCAAACAGGCAGACTTGGCCCCGGAAACGGATTGTTATTGCAATCCACCATTAAAGTCTAATTGGAAAGTATTGGTCAACGTGGAATAAGATTGGAAGCATCCTGTATCAAATCAACTGTACAGATCATCAATGCAGAGAGAGTGAGATGCCAGTGGAGTTGGCACTGAGAAGGGTTGCTGTAGACATCCAAGAGGAACTTTTTCATTACACTATTGTTCCAATTGGTATTAAAGTAATTTATTTTAAAAATAAATTAAAACACAATTACTTTTAGTTTTAAAATTAGATTTCATACATTGACACAACACTTCAATTAAAATTACAATTAAATTACTTTAAAGTAAAATCAGCTTCAAATTAAAAGTAGGATTAAAATAAACTTAGAATTCACAATTAAAATAGCACTGTGCTGTGTCAATGAGGGCGAATTCGACTTGGACAGAACGCCATTTCGGATGGGAAATCTGCAGACAGTCTTGGCGGCAGATATAGTCAAATTTAATTCTGGAGTAGATAACATGCCAATCCAGTCTGCACGACCGTTTAGGTATAGTGATCTGCATGAGGATTACTGACGTGTAGTTGTTTAGACAAAGGTATCTCTGTTTCAGAATTGAACTTTGACGCTGTGGACATTTTGTTCGTGCTTTAAGCAATTGGAACTTGCTCTTGGACCATAGTATCTATCTGAAATGCATTTGTTTTAATCAAGTCATTAATTGCCTAAAATGCAAGGTGTACATCTATGTCGCACAAATGACAGTTTTTACACTTTTGCATACCGTGAAGGATGCAGCTGTACTTCCAGGTAACCATCCCTTTTTCAAATGCATATCTGCTTGGATCACGTAATATGGCGAAATTCTGATTAGAAATCATAGTTCAGGTCGGTTCCAATTATGGCCCAACTCGATTGGGATCAATTTGTGTTGTGGGTTCGAACTCGGTGTGGAGACAGAATACATGCTCTAACAGGCAGTGCGTTTGGAAAAGGTTTCTTTACCTGGCAGTATAACCTGGTCTCCAACAAAAGGAGGAAGTGAACAAAGCCTAAACTTGTGCAATATATGTGTATACCAGGTGTATTTTATAAAATGTGATAAGAGGCGAGCAAATAAGTTGAAAGGTGGATCAGCTAGGTCTCTAGTTGTAATGTTCAGCACGTCGTTAATTAAATTTAACGTCAAATTAGATGCCTATTTTAACTTAAGTTTTCTACATAATTAAACAATTTATTCTCACTAGCATCTGTAAATGGCAGCTTTGTTATTTATATTTTTTGTGATTACAGACGCCGATTAGGAAATATCAACACGCAAGAGGTCATTTATAAAGGTATGCTAAGTGTCTGAAGCAAACTAAATAACTTTTAATTAGATTAAAAATCGGAATGAGGTTCTGAGAACTAACTCGATTCGGTGTCAATTTTGATCTTATTGCTGGTCTGTGCACCTCACTTGGCACACATTTGTTTCAATCAAAAATTAGGTTAACTCAGATATTAACATTCCTGATTCAAGAATACTATGATTTACACTTTTTTAATCACCGGATAATCGGTTCAAATTTGCAAAAATTCAAGATGGCAGACAAAGAAACAAATGGCCGATTGTCATTAAGGCTTTTGAAACGTGCACAGGAGAAGCAAAGCGAGACATCGTCTCAACTGTGTACCATCACCATTTCACCGTTTACGGCGAAGGGGCACAGCCCCTTTCGAAACCCCATGAACATAGTCTTAGAGTAGGCGCGCGCGGAAATGGGTCACTTTTTAGGGTAAGGAAAGTTTTTTTCCCCAGAGAAAAACACAAAACAACAAAACAGCCAACAAAATGCACCAATTGTTATAAGGTTTTTGAAACGTGCACACGAGAAGCAAAGCGAGCCATTGTCTCAACTGTGTACCATTATCGTTTACATTATTAAACAACTTGTTCTCACTAGAATCTACTGCTTTATTATTTATTTATATTTTTTGTGATTACAGACGCCGATTAGGAAATATCAACACGCAGTTGAAGATGAGACATACTACTCGCAAGAGGTCACCTGAAGAGGTATGCTAAGTGTTTTGAATAAAACTAAATAACTTTTAATTAGATTAAAAGTAGGAATCAGGTTCTAAGAACCAGCTCCATTTGGTGTTAATTTCGATCTTATTGCTAATCTGTACAGCTGACTTGGCACAGAGTTATTTCAATCTAAAACTTAGTCGACTAATCTGCCAACATAGATTGCATGGTGGATTGTGATACTGATTTGAATTCGGATTGCTAGTCTTGTCTGTTTATGTGATGGAATGATATAATTTTAGAAATGGCCTTACAGGAACTGACGTGCTTGTTCTTGCCAGATTTGGACTTCCTTTTAAAGGTTATAGTATTTGGCTTGAAATAATTTATTGAATTCAAATTGCATAATGTCTATAAAGCAATGTACACTGTTTTTACGAATACAAGCGTTCTTGCTATTAGCTGTTGTGAAGTCTGTGTGGTCAGATTATGAGAATTATACCAGGCTCAGTGTTTAGGTCGTCATCAACACCAATCTGGATTATAATCATCATTTGGGTTGGAGCCTGTCGAGTTGGGTACATAAGCTACAGGCTTTGATTTATCTGCTGATTAATAATGTAGATGTGGTGCAGTTGCACGGCCAAATAGATGCTTAGTCTATATAAGTTTCATTATTTGGCAATGCGGGACTACTTTTCAATAACCAATAGCAAATAGTGCTTCAATTTGTGTGAAACAGGTATATAATGTGTATATTAGACATTTTGTGATGCGAATAAGATAAAATACTTCACAGTCCAATACGCATACTATATATATTTATATATATATATAGTAGTAATCTGGAAAAGTAAGTTTCTAGCAGGCAAAGTATGAGCACTATGTCGGTTGCCTCACAGGTTAGGTCTGAAAATACATCACTCCACAAACGCAAACAGGCAGACTTGGCCCCGGAAACGGATTGTTATTGCAATCCACCATTAAAGTCTAATTGGAAAGTATTGGTCAACGTGGAATAAGATTGGAAGCATCCTGTATCAAATCAACTGTACAGATCATCAATGCAGAGAGAGTGAGATGCCAGTGGAGTTGGCACTGAGAAGGGTTGCTGTAGACATCCAAGAGGAACTTTTTCATTACACTATTGTTCCAATTGGTATTAAAGTAATTTATTTTAAAAATAAATTAAAACACAATTACTTTTAGTTTTAAAATTAGATTTCATACATTGACACAACACTTCAATTAAAATTACAATTAAATTACTTTAAAGTAAAATCAGCTTCAAATTAAAAGTAGGATTAAAATAAACTTAGAATTCACAATTAAAATAGCACTGTGCTGTGTCAATGAGGGCGAATTCGACTTGGACAGAACGCCATTTCGGATGGGAAATCTGCAGACAGTCTTGGCGGCAGATATAGTCAAATTTAATTCTGGAGTAGATAACATGCCAATCCAGTCTGCACGACCGTTTAGGTATAGTGATCTGCATGAGGATTACTGACGTGTAGTTGTTTAGACAAAGGTATCTCTGTTTCAGAATTGAACTTTGACGCTGTGGACATTTTGTTCGTGCTTTAAGCAATTGGAACTTGCTCTTGGACCATAGTATCTATCTGAAATGCATTTGTTTTAATCAAGTCATTAATTGCCTAAAATGCAAGGTGTACATCTATGTCGCACAAATGACAGTTTTTACACTTTTGCATACCGTGAAGGATGCAGCTGTACTTCCAGGTAACCAGCCCTTTTTCAAATGCATATCTGCTTGGATCACGTAATATGGCGAAATTCTGATTAGAAATCATAGTTCAGGTCGGTTCCAATTATGGCCCAACTCGATTGGGATCAATTTGTGTTGTGGGTTCGAACTCGGTGTGGAGACAGAATACATGCTCTAACAGGCAGTGCGTTTGGAAAAGGTTTCTTTACCTGGCAGTATAACCTGGTCTCCAACAAAAGGAGGAAGTGAACAAAGCCTAAACTTGTGCAATATATGTGTATACCAGGTGTATTTTATAAAATGTGATAAGAGGCGAGCAAATAAGTTGAAAGGTGGATCAGCTAGGTCTCTAGTTGTAATGTTCAGCACGTCGTTAATTAAATTTAACGTCAAATTAGATGCCTATTTTAACTTAAGTTTTCTACATAATTAAACAATTTATTCTCACTAGCATCTGTAAATGGCAGCTTTGTTATTTATATTTTTTGTGATTACAGACGCCGATTAGGAAATATCAACACGCAAGAGGTCATTTATAAAGGTATGCTAAGTGTCTGAAGCAAACTAAATAACTTTTAATTAGATTAAAAATCGGAATGAGGTTCTGAGAACTAACTCGATTCGGTGTCAATTTTGATCTTATTGCTGGTCTGTGCACCTCACTTGGCACACATTTGTTTCAATCAAAAATTAGGTTAACTCAGATATTAACATTCCTGATTCAAGAATACTATGATTTACACTTTTTTAATCACCGGATAATCGGTTCAAATTTGCAAAAATTCAAGATGGCAGACAAAGAAACAAATGGCCGATTGTCATTAAGGCTTTTGAAACGTGCACAGGAGAAGCAAAGCGAGACATCGTCTCAACTGTGTACCATCACCATTTCACCGTTTACGGCGAAGGGGCACAGCCCCTTTCGAAACCCCATGAACATAGTTTTAGAGTAGGCGCGCGCGGAAATGGGTCACTTTTTAGGGTAAGGAAAGTTTTTTTCCCCAGAGAAAAACACAAAACAACAAAACAGCCAACAAAATGCACCAATTGTTATAAGGTTTTTGAAACGTGCACACGAGAAGCAAAGCGAGCCATTGTCTCAACTGTGTACCATTATCGTTTACATTATTAAACAACTTGTTCTCACTAGGATCTACTGCTTTATTATTTATTTATATTTTTTGTGATTACAGACGCCGATTAGGAAATATCAACACGCAGTTGAAGATGAGACATACTACTCGCAAGAGGTCACCTGAAGAGGTATGCTAAGTGTTTTGAATAAAACTAAATAACTTTTAATTAGATTAAAAGTAGGAATCAGGTTCTAAGAACCAGCTCCATTTGGTGTTAATTTCGATCTTATTGCTAATCTGTACAGCTGACTTGGCACAGAGTTATTTCAATCTAAAACTTAGTCGACTAATCTGCCAACATAGATTGCATGGTGGATTGTGATACTGATTTGAATTCGGATTGCTAGTCTTGTCTGTTTATGTGATGGAATGATATAATTTTAGAAATGGCCTTACAGGAACTGACGTGCTTGTTCTTGCCAGATTTGGACTTCCTTTTAAAGGTTATAGTATTTGGCTTGAAATAATTTATTGAATTCAAATTGCATAATGTCTATAAAGCAATGTACACTGTTTTTACGAATACAAGCGTTCTTGCTATTAGCTGTTGTGAAGTCTGTGTGGTCAGATTATGAGAATTATACCAGGCTCAGTGTTTAGGTCGTCATCAACACCAATCTGGATTATAATCATCATTTGGGTTGGAGCCTGTCGAGTTGGGTACATAAGCTACAGGCTTTGATTTATCTGCTGATTAATAATGTAGATGTGGTGCAGTTGCACGGCCAAATAGATGCTTAGTCTATATAAGTTTCATTATTTGGCAATGCGGGACTACTTTTCAATAACCAATAGCAAATAGTGCTTCAATTTGTGTGAAACAGGTATATAATGTGTATATTAGACATTTTGTGATGCGAATAAGATAAAATACTTCACAGTCCAATACGCATACTATATATATTTATATATATATATAGTAGTAATCTGGAAAAGTAAGTTTCTAGCAGGCAAAGTATGAGCACTATGTCGGTTGCCTCACAGGTTAGGTCTGAAAATACATCACTCCACAAACGCAAACAGGCAGACTTGGCCCCGGAAACGGATTGTTATTGCAATCCACCATTAAAGTCTAATTGGAAAGTATTGGTCAACGTGGAATAAGATTGGAAGCATCCTGTATCAAATCAACTGTACAGATCATCAATGCAGAGAGAGTGAGATGCCAGTGGAGTTGGCACTGAGAAGGGTTGCTGTAGACATCCAAGAGGAACTTTTTCATTACACTATTGTTCCAATTGGTATTAAAGTAATTTATTTTAAAAATAAATTAAAACACAATTACTTTTAGTTTTAAAATTAGATTTCATACATTGACACAACACTTCAATTAAAATTACAATTAAATTACTTTAAAGTAAAATCAGCTTCAAATTAAAAGTAGGATTAAAATAAACTTAGAATTCACAATTAAAATAGCACTGTGCTGTGTCAATGAGGGCGAATTCGACTTGGACAGAACGCCATTTCGGATGGGAAATCTGCAGACAGTCTTGGCGGCAGATATAGTCAAATTTAATTCTGGAGTAGATAACATGCCAATCCAGTCTGCACGACCGTTTAGGTATAGTGATCTGCATGAGGATTACTGACGTGTAGTTGTTTAGACAAAGGTATCTCTGTTTCAGAATTGAACTTTGACGCTGTGGACATTTTGTTCGTGCTTTAAGCAATTGGAACTTGCTCTTGGACCATAGTATCTATCTGAAATGCATTTGTTTTAATCAAGTCATTAATTGCCTAAAATGCAAGGTGTACATCTATGTCGCACAAATGACAGTTTTTACACTTTTGCATACCGTGAAGGATGCAGCTGTACTTCCAGGTAACCAGCCCTTTTTCAAATGCATATCTGCTTGGATCACGTAATATGGCGAAATTCTGATTAGAAATCATAGTTCAGGTCGGTTCCAATTATGGCCCAACTCGATTGGGATCAATTTGTGTTGTGGGTTCGAACTCGGTGTGGAGACAGAATACATGCTCTAACAGGCAGTGCGTTTGGAAAAGGTTTCTTTACCTGGCAGTATAACCTGGTCTCCAACAAAAGGAGGAAGTGAACAAAGCCTAAACTTGTGCAATATATGTGTATACCAGGTGTATTTTATAAAATGTGATAAGAGGCGAGCAAATAAGTTGAAAGGTGGATCAGCTAGGTCTCTAGTTGTAATGTTCAGCACGTCGTTAATTAAATTTAACGTCAAATTAGATGCCTATTTTAACTTAAGTTTTCTACATAATTAAACAATTTATTCTCACTAGCATCTGTAAATGGCAGCTTTGTTATTTATATTTTTTGTGATTACAGACGCCGATTAGGAAATATCAACACGCAAGAGGTCATTTATAAAGGTATGCTAAGTGTCTGAAGCAAACTAAATAACTTTTAATTAGATTAAAAATCGGAATGAGGTTCTGAGAACTAACTCGATTCGGTGTCAATTTTGATCTTATTGCTGGTCTGTGCACCTCACTTGGCACACATTTGTTTCAATCAAAAATTAGGTTAACTCAGATATTAACATTCCTGATTCAAGAATACTATGATTTACACTTTTTTAATCACCGGATAATCGGTTCAAATTTGCAAAAATTCAAGATGGCAGACAAAGAAACAAATGGCCGATTGTCATTAAGGCTTTTGAAACGTGCACAGGAGAAGCAAAGCGAGACATCGTCTCAACTGTGTACCATCACCATTTCACCGTTTACGGCGAAGGGGCACAGCCCCTTTCGAAACCCCATGAACATAGTTTTAGAGTAGGCGCGCGCGGAAATGGGTCACTTTTTAGGGTAAGGAAAGCTTTTTTCCCCAGAGAAAAACACAAAACAACAAAACAGCCAACAAAATGCGCCAATTGTTATAAGGTTTTTGAAACGTGCACACGAGAAACAAAGCGAGCCATTGTCTCAACTGTGCCATTACCGTTTACATTATTAAACAATTTGTTCTCACTAGGATCTACTGCTTTATAATTTATTTATATTTTTTGTGATTACAGACGCCGATTAGGAAATATCAACACGCAGTTGAAGATGAGACATACTACTCGCAAGAGGTCACCTGAAGAGGTATGCTAAGTGTTTTGAATAAAACTAAATAACTTTTAATTAGATTAAAAGTAGGAATCAGGTTCTAAGAACCAGCTCCATTTGGTGTTAATTTCGATCTTATTGCTAATCTGTACAGCTGACTTGGCACAGAGTTATTTCAATCTAAAACTTAGTCGACTAATCTGCCAACATAGATTGCATGGTGGATTGTGATACTAATTTGAATTCGGATTGCTAGTCTTGTCTGTTTATGTGATGGAATGATATAATTTTAGAAATGGCCTTACAGGAACTGACGTGCTTGTTCTTGCCAGATTTGGACTTCCTTTTAAAGGTTATAGTATTTGGCTTGAAATAATTTATTTAATTCAAATTGCATAATGTCTATAAAGCAATGTACACTGTTTTTACGAATACAAGCGTTCTTGCTATTAGCTGTTGTGAAGTCTGTGTGGTCAGATTATGAGAATTATACCAGGCTCAGTGTTTAGGTCGTCATCAACACCAATCTGGATTATAATCATCATTTGGGTTGGAGCCTGTCGAGTTGGGCACATAAGCTACAGGCTTTGATTTATCTGCTGATTAATAATGTAGATTTGGTGCAGTTGCACGGCCAAATAGATGCTTAGTCTATATAAGTTTCATTATTTGGCAATGCGGGACTACTTTTCAATAACCAATAGCAAATAGTGCTTCAATTTGTGTGAAACAGGTATATAATGTGTATATTAGACATTTTGTGATGCGAATAAGATAAAATACTTCACAGTCCAATACGCATACTATATATATTTATATATATATATAGTAGTAATCTGGAAAAGTAAGTTTCTAGCAGGCAAAGTATGAGCACTATGTCGGTCGCCTCACAGGTTAGGTCTGAAAATACATCACTCCACAAACGCAAACAGGCAGACTTGGCCCCGGAAACGGATTGTTATTGCAATCCACCATTAAAGTCTAATTGGAAAGTATTGGTCAACGTGGAATACGATTGGAAGCATCCTGTATCAAATCAACTGTACAGATCATCAATGCAGAGAGAGTGAGATGCCAGTGGAGTTGGCACTGAGAAGGGTTGCTGTAGACATCCAAGAGGAGCTTTTTCATTACACTATTGTTCCAACTGGTATTAAAGTAATTTATTTAAAAAATAAATTAAAACAAAATTACTTTTAGTTTTAAAATTAGATTTCATACATTGACACAACACTTCAATTAAAATTACAGTTAAATTACTTTAAAGTAAAATCAGCTTCAAATTAAAAGTAGGATTAAAATAAACTTAGAATTCACAATTAAAATAGCACTGTGCTGTGTCAATGAGGGCGAATTCGACTTGGACAGAACGCCATTTCGGATGGGAAATCTGCAGACAGTCTTGGCGGCAGATATAGTCAAATTTAATTCTGGAGTAGATAATCTGCCAATCCAGTCTGCACGACGGTTTAGGTATAGTGATCTGCATGAGGATTACTGACGTGTAGTTGTTTAGACAAAGGTATCTCTGTTTCAGAATTGAACTTTGACGCTGTGGACATTTTGTTCGTGCTTTAAGCAATTGGAACTTGCTCTTGGACCATAGTATCTATCTGAAATGCATTTGTTTTAATCAAGTCATTAATTGCCTAAAATGCAAGGTGTACATCTATGTCGCACAAATGACAGTTTTTACACTTTTGCATACCGTGAAGGATGCAGCTGTACTTCCAGGTAACCAGCCCTTTTTCAAATGCATATCTGCTTGGATCACGTAGTATGGCGAAATTCTGATTAGAAATCATAGTTCAGGTCGGTTCCAATTATGGCCCAACTCGATTGGGATCAATTTGTGTTGTGGGTTCGAACTCGGTGTGGAGACAGAATACATGCTCTAACAGGCAGTGCGTTTGGAAAAGGTTTCTTTACCTGGCAGTATAACCTGGTCTCCAACAAAAGGAGGAAGTGAACAAAGCCTAAACTTGTGCAATATATGTGTATACCAGGTGTATTTTATAAAATGTGATAAGAGGCGAGCAAATAAGTTGAAAGGTGGATCAGCTAGGTCTCTAGTTGTAATGTTCAGCACGTCGTTAATTAAATTTAACGTCAAATTAGATGCCTATTTTAACTTAAGTTTTCTACATAATTAAACAATTTATTCTCACTAGCATCTGTAAATGGCAGCTTTGTTATTTATATTTTTTTGTGATTACAGACGCCGATTAGGAAATATCAACACGCAAGAGGTCACTTATAAAGGTATGCTAAGTGTCTGAAGCAAACTAAATAACTTTTAATTAGATTAAAAATCGGAATGAGGTTCTGAGAACTAACTCGATTCGGTGTCAATTTTGATCTTATTGCTGGTCTGTGCACCTCACTTGGCACACATTTGTTTCAATCAAAAATTAGGTTAACTCAGATATTAACATTCCTGATTCAAGAATACTATGATTTACACTTTTTTAATCACCGGATAATCGGTTCAAATTTGCAAAAATTCAAGATGGCAGACAAAAAAAACAAATGGCCGATTGTCATTAAGGCTTTTGAAACGTGCACAGGAGAAGCAAAGCGAGTCATCGTTTCAACTGTGTACCATCACCATTTCACCGTTTACGGCGAAGGGGCTGCGCCCCTTTCGAAACCCCATGAACATAGTTTTAGAGTAGGCGCGCGCGGAAATGGGTCACTTTTTAGGGTAAGGAAAGCTTTTTTCCCCAGAGAAAAACACAAAACAACAAAACAGCCAACAAAATGCGCCAATTGTTATAAGGTTTTTGAAACGTGCACACGAGAAACAAAGCGAGCCATTGTCTCAACTGTGCCATTACCGTTTACATTATTAAACAATTTGTTCTCACTAGGATCTACTGCTTTATAATTTATTTATATTTTTTGTGATTACAGACGCCGATTAGGAAATATCAACACGCAGTTGAAGATGAGACATACTACTCGCAAGAGGTCACCTGAAGAGGTATGCTAAGTGTTTTGAATAAAACTAAATAACTTTTAATTAGATTAAAAGTAGGAATCAGGTTCTAAGAACCAGCTCCATTTGGTGTTAATTTCGATCTTATTGCTAATCTGTACAGCTGACTTGGCACAGAGTTATTTCAATCTAAAACTTAGTCGACTAATCTGCCAACATAGATTGCATGGTGGATTGTGATACTAATTTGAATTCGGATTGCTAGTCTTGTCTGTTTATGACACAGCTTTAAAATCAGCTTCAAATTAAAAGTAGGATTAAAATAAACTTAGAATTCACAATTAAAATAGCACTGTGCTGTGTCAATGAGGGCGAATTCGACTTGGACAGAACGCCATTTCGGATGGGAAATCTGCAGACAGTCTTGGCGGCAGATATAGTCAAATTTAATTCTGGAGTAGATAATCTGCCAATCCAGTCTGCACGACGGTTTAGGTATAGTGATCTGCATGAGGATTACTGACGTGTAGTTGTTTAGACAAAGGTATCTCTGTTTCAGAATTGAACTTTGACGCTGTGGACATTTTGTTCGTGCTTTAAGCAATTGGAACTTGCTCTTGGACCATAGTATCTATCTGAAATGCATTTGTTTTAATCAAGTCATTAATTGCCTAAAATGCAAGGTGTACATCTATGTCGCACAAATGACAGTTTTTACACTTTTGCATACCGTGAAGGATGCAGCTGTACTTCCAGGTAACCAGCCCTTTTTCAAATGCATATCTGCTTGGATCACGTAGTATGGCGAAATTCTGATTAGAAATCATAGTTCAGGTCGGTTCCAATTATGGCCCAACTCGATTGGGATCAATTTGTGTTGTGGGTTCGAACTCGGTGTGGAGACAGAATACATGCTCTAACAGGCAGTGCGTTTGGAAAAGGTTTCTTTACCTGGCAGTATAACCTGGTCTCCAACAAAAGGAGGAAGTGAACAAAGCCTAAACTTGTGCAATATATGTGTATACCAGGTGTATTTTATAAAATGTGATAAGAGGCGAGCAAATAAGTTGAAAGGTGGATCAGCTAGGTCTCTAGTTGTAATGTTCAGCACGTCGTTAATTAAATTTAACGTCAAATTAGATGCCTATTTTAACTTAAGTTTTCTACATAATTAAACAATTTATTCTCACTAGCATCTGTAAATGGCAGCTTTGTTATTTATATTTTTTTGTGATTACAGACGCCGATTAGGAAATATCAACACGCAAGAGGTCACTTATAAAGGTATGCTAAGTGTCTGAAGCAAACTAAATAACTTTTAATTAGATTAAAAATCGGAATGAGGTTCTGAGAACTAACTCGATTCGGTGTCAATTTTGATCTTATTGCTGGTCTGTGCACCTCACTTGGCACACATTTGTTTCAATCAAAAATTAGGTTAACTCAGATATTAACATTCCTGATTCAAGAATACTATGATTTACACTTTTTTAATCACCGGATAATCGGTTCAAATTTGCAAAAATTCAAGATGGCAGACAAAAAAAACAAATGGCCGATTGTCATTAAGGCTTTTGAAACGTGCACAGGAGAAGCAAAGCGAGTCATCGTTTCAACTGTGTACCATCACCATTTCACCGTTTACGGCGAAGGGGCTGCGCCCCTTTCGAAACCCCATGAACATAGTTTTAGAGTAGGCGCGCGCGGAAATGGGTCACTTTTTAGGGTAAGGAAAGCTTTTTTCCCCAGAGAAAAACACAAAACAACAAAACAGCCAACAAAATGCGCCAATTGTTATAAGGTTTTTGAAACGTGCACACGAGAAACAAAGCGAGCCATTGTCTCAACTGTGCCATTACCGTTTACATTATTAAACAATTTGTTCTCACTAGGATCTACTGCTTTATAATTTATTTATATTTTTTGTGATTACAGACGCCGATTAGGAAATATCAACACGCAGTTGAAGATGAGACATACTACTCGCAAGAGGTCACCTGAAGAGGTATGCTAAGTGTTTTGAATAAAACTAAATAACTTTTAATTAGATTAAAAGTAGGAATCAGGTTCTAAGAACCAGCTCCATTTGGTGTTAATTTCGATCTTATTGCTAATCTGTACAGCTGACTTGGCACAGAGTTATTTCAATCTAAAACTTAGTCGACTAATCTGCCAACATAGATTGCATGGTGGATTGTGATACTAATTTGAATTCGGATTGCTAGTCTTGTCTGTTTATGACACAGCTTTAAAATCAGCTTCAAATTAAAAGTAGGATTAAAATAAACTTAGAATTCACAATTAAAATAGCACTGTGCTGTGTCAATGAGGGCGAATTCGACTTGGACAGAACGCCATTTCGGATGGGAAATCTGCAGACAGTCTTGGCGGCAGATATAGTCAAATTTAATTCTGGAGTAGATAATCTGCCAATCCAGTCTGCACGACGGTTTAGGTATAGTGATCTGCATGAGGATTACTGACGTGTAGTTGTTTAGACAAAGGTATCTCTGTTTCAGAATTGAACTTTGACGCTGTGGACATTTTGTTCGTGCTTTAAGCAATTGGAACTTGCTCTTGGACCATAGTATCTATCTGAAATGCATTTGTTTTAATCAAGTCATTAATTGCCTAAAATGCAAGGTGTACATCTATGTCGCACAAATGACAGTTTTTACACTTTTGCATACCGTGAAGGATGCAGCTGTACTTCCAGGTAACCAGCCCTTTTTCAAATGCATATCTGCTTGGATCACGTAGTATGGCGAAATTCTGATTAGAAATCATAGTTCAGGTCGGTTCCAATTATGGCCCAACTCGATTGGGATCAATTTGTGTTGTGGGTTCGAACTCGGTGTGGAGACAGAATACATGCTCTAACAGGCAGTGCGTTTGGAAAAGGTTTCTTTACCTGGCAGTATAACCTGGTCTCCAACAAAAGGAGGAAGTGAACAAAGCCTAAACTTGTGCAATATATGTGTATACCAGGTGTATTTTATAAAATGTGATAAGAGGCGAGCAAATAAGTTGAAAGGTGGATCAGCTAGGTCTCTAGTTGTAATGTTCAGCACGTCGTTAATTAAATTTAACGTCAAATTAGATGCCTATTTTAACTTAAGTTTTCTACATAATTAAACAATTTATTCTCACTAGCATCTGTAAATGGCAGCTTTGTTATTTATATTTTTTTGTGATTACAGACGCCGATTAGGAAATATCAACACGCAAGAGGTCACTTATAAAGGTATGCTAAGTGTCTGAAGCAAACTAAATAACTTTTAATTAGATTAAAAATCGGAATGAGGTTCTGAGAACTAACTCGATTCGGTGTCAATTTTGATCTTATTGCTGGTCTGTGCACCTCACTTGGCACACATTTGTTTCAATCAAAAATTAGGTTAACTCAGATATTAACATTCCTGATTCAAGAATACTATGATTTACACTTTTTTAATCACCGGATAATCGGTTCAAATTTGCAAAAATTCAAGATGGCAGACAAAAAAAACAAATGGCCGATTGTCATTAAGGCTTTTGAAACGTGCACAGGAGAAGCAAAGCGAGTCATCGTTTCAACTGTGTACCATCACCATTTCACCGTTTACGGCGAAGGGGCTGCGCCCCTTTCGAAACCCCATGAACATAGTTTTAGAGTAGGCGCGCGCGGAAATGGGTCACTTTTTTGGGTAAGGAAAGCTTTTTTCCCCAGAGAAAAACACAAAACAACAAAACAGCCAACAAAATGCGCCAATTGTTATAAGGTTTTTGAAACGTGCACACGAGAAACAAAGCGAGCCATTGTCTCAACTGTGCCATTACCGTTTACATTATTAAACAATTTGTTCTCACTAGGATCTACTGCTTTATAATTTATTTATATTTTTTGTGATTACAGACGCCGATTAGGAAATATCAACACGCAGTTGAAGATGAGACATACTACTCGCAAGAGGTCACCTGAAGAGGTATGCTAAGTGTTTTGAATAAAACTAAATAACTTTTAATTAGATTAAAAGTAGGAATCAGGTTCTAAGAACCAGCTCCATTTGGTGTTAATTTCGATCTTATTGCTAATCTGTACAGCTGACTTGGCACAGAGTTATTTCAATCTAAAACTTAGTCGACTAATCTGCCAACATAGATTGCATGGTGGATTGTGATACTAATTTGAATTCGGATTGCTAGTCTTGTCTGTTTATGTGATGGAATGATATAATTTTAGAAATGGCCTTACAGGAACTGACGTGCTTGTTCTTGCCAGATTTGGACTTCCTTTTAAAGGTTATAGTATTTGGCTTGAAATAATTTATTTAATTCAAATTGCATAATGTCTATAAAGCAATGTACACTGTTTTTACGAATACAAGCGTTCTTGCTATTAGCTGTTGTGAAGTCTGTGTGGTCAGATTATGAGAATTATACCAGGCTCAGTGTTTAGGTCGTCATCAACACCAATCTGGATTATAATCATCATTTGGGTTGGAGCCTGTCGAGTTGGGCACATAAGCTACAGGCTTTGATTTATCTGCTGATTAATAATGTAGATTTGGTGCAGTTGCACGGCCAAATAGATGCTTAGTCTATATAAGTTTCATTATTTGGCAATGCGGGACTACTTTTCAATAACCAATAGCAAATAGTGCTTCAATTTGTGTGAAACAGGTATATAATGTGTATATTAGACATTTTGTGATGCGAATAAGATAAAATACTTCACAGTCCAATACGCATACTATATATATTTATATATATATATAGTAGTAATCTGGAAAAGTAAGTTTCTAGCAGGCAAAGTATGAGCACTATGTCGGTCGCCTCACAGGTTAGGTCTGAAAATACATCACTCCACAAACGCAAACAGGCAGACTTGGCCCCGGAAACGGATTGTTATTGCAATCCACCATTAAAGTCTAATTGGAAAGTATTGGTCAACGTGGAATACGATTGGAAGCATCCTGTATCAAATCAACTGTACAGATCATCAATGCAGAGAGAGTGAGATGCCAGTGGAGTTGGCACTGAGAAGGGTTGCTGTAGACATCCAAGAGGAGCTTTTTCATTACACTATTGTTCCAACTGGTATTAAAGTAATTTATTTAAAAAATAAATTAAAACAAAATTACTTTTAGTTTTAAAATTAGATTTCATACATTGACACAACACTTCAATTAAAATTACAGTTAAATTACTTTAAAGTAAAATCAGCTTCAAATTAAAAGTAGGATTAAAATAAACTTAGAATTCACAATTAAAATAGCACTGTGCTGTGTCAATGAGGGCGAATTCGACTTGGACAGAACGCCATTTCGGATGGGAAATCTGCAGACAGTCTTGGCGGCAGATATAGTCAAATTTAATTCTGGAGTAGATAATCTGCCAATCCAGTCTGCACGACGGTTTAGGTATAGTGATCTGCATGAGGATTACTGACGTGTAGTTGTTTAGACAAAGGTATCTCTGTTTCAGAATTGAACTTTGACGCTGTGGACATTTTGTTCGTGCTTTAAGCAATTGGAACTTGCTCTTGGACCATAGTATCTATCTGAAATGCATTTGTTTTAATCAAGTCATTAATTGCCTAAAATGCAAGGTGTACATCTATGTCGCACAAATGACAGTTTTTACACTTTTGCATACCGTGAAGGATGCAGCTGTACTTCCAGGTAACCAGCCCTTTTTCAAATGCATATCTGCTTGGATCACGTAGTATGGCGAAATTCTGATTAGAAATCATAGTTCAGGTCGGTTCCAATTATGGCCCAACTCGATTGGGATCAATTTGTGTTGTGGGTTCGAACTCGGTGTGGAGACAGAATACATGCTCTAACAGGCAGTGCGTTTGGAAAAGGTTTCTTTACCTGGCAGTATAACCTGGTCTCCAACAAAAGGAGGAAGTGAACAAAGCCTAAACTTGTGCAATATATGTGTATACCAGGTGTATTTTATAAAATGTGATAAGAGGCGAGCAAATAAGTTGAAAGGTGGATCAGCTAGGTCTCTAGTTGTAATGTTCAGCACGTCGTTAATTAAATTTAACGTCAAATTAGATGCCTATTTTAACTTAAGTTTTCTACATAATTAAACAATTTATTCTCACTAGCATCTGTAAATGGCAGCTTTGTTATTTATATTTTTTTGTGATTACAGACGCCGATTAGGAAATATCAACACGCAAGAGGTCACTTATAAAGGTATGCTAAGTGTCTGAAGCAAACTAAATAACTTTTAATTAGATTAAAAATCGGAATGAGGTTCTGAGAACTAACTCGATTCGGTGTCAATTTTGATCTTATTGCTGGTCTGTGCACCTCACTTGGCACACATTTGTTTCAATCAAAAATTAGGTTAACTCAGATATTAACATTCCTGATTCAAGAATACTATGATTTACACTTTTTTAATCACCGGATAATCGGTTCAAATTTGCAAAAATTCAAGATGGCAGACAAAAAAAACAAATGGCCGATTGTCATTAAGGCTTTTGAAACGTGCACAGGAGAAGCAAAGCGAGTCATCGTTTCAACTGTGTACCATCACCATTTCACCGTTTACGGCGAAGGGGCTGCGCCCCTTTCGAAACCCCATGAACATAGTTTTAGAGTAGGCGCGCGCGGAAATGGGTCACTTTTTAGGGTAAGGAAAGCTTTTTTCCCCAGAGAAAAACACAAAACAACAAAACAGCCAACAAAATGCGCCAATTGTTATAAGGTTTTTGAAACGTGCACACGAGAAACAAAGCGAGCCATTGTCTCAACTGTGCCATTACCGTTTACATTATTAAACAATTTGTTCTCACTAGGATCTACTGCTTTATAATTTATTTATATTTTTTGTGATTACAGACGCCGATTAGGAAATATCAACACGCAGTTGAAGATGAGACATACTACTCGCAAGAGGTCACCTGAAGAGGTATGCTAAGTGTTTTGAATAAAACTAAATAACTTTTAATTAGATTAAAAGTAGGAATCAGGTTCTAAGAACCAGCTCCATTTGGTGTTAATTTCGATCTTATTGCTAATCTGTACAGCTGACTTGGCACAGAGTTATTTCAATCTAAAACTTAGTCGACTAATCTGCCAACATAGATTGCATGGTGGATTGTGATACTAATTTGAATTCGGATTGCTAGTCTTGTCTGTTTATGTGATGGAATGATATAATTTTAGAAATGGCCTTACAGGAACTGACGTGCTTGTTCTTGCCAGATTTGGACTTCCTTTTAAAGGTTATAGTATTTGGCTTGAAATAATTTATTTAATTCAAATTGCATAATGTCTATAAAGCAATGTACACTGTTTTTACGAATACAAGCGTTCTTGCTATTAGCTGTTGTGAAGTCTGTGTGGTCAGATTATGAGAATTATACCAGGCTCAGTGTTTAGGTCGTCATCAACACCAATCTGGATTATAATCATCATTTGGGTTGGAGCCTGTCGAGTTGGGCACATAAGCTACAGGCTTTGATTTATCTGCTGATTAATAATGTAGATTTGGTGCAGTTGCACGGCCAAATAGATGCTTAGTCTATATAAGTTTCATTATTTGGCAATGCGGGACTACTTTTCAATAACCAATAGCAAATAGTGCTTCAATTTGTGTGAAACAGGTATATAATGTGTATATTAGACATTTTGTGATGCGAATAAGATAAAATACTTCACAGTCCAATACGCATACTATATATATTTATATATATATATAGTAGTAATCTGGAAAAGTAAGTTTCTAGCAGGCAAAGTATGAGCACTATGTCGGTCGCCTCACAGGTTAGGTCTGAAAATACATCACTCCACAAACGCAAACAGGCAGACTTGGCCCCGGAAACGGATTGTTATTGCAATCCACCATTAAAGTCTAATTGGAAAGTATTGGTCAACGTGGAATACGATTGGAAGCATCCTGTATCAAATCAACTGTACAGATCATCAATGCAGAGAGAGTGAGATGCCAGTGGAGTTGGCACTGAGAAGGGTTGCTGTAGACATCCAAGAGGAGCTTTTTCATTACACTATTGTTCCAACTGGTATTAAAGTAATTTATTTAAAAAATAAATTAAAACAAAATTACTTTTAGTTTTAAAATTAGATTTCATACATTGACACAACACTTCAATTAAAATTACAGTTAAATTACTTTAAAGTAAAATCAGCTTCAAATTAAAAGTAGGATTAAAATAAACTTAGAATTCACAATTAAAATAGCACTGTGCTGTGTCAATGAGGGCGAATTCGACTTGGACAGAACGCCATTTCGGATGGGAAATCTGCAGACAGTCTTGGCGGCAGATATAGTCAAATTTAATTCTGGAGTAGATAATCTGCCAATCCAGTCTGCACGACGGTTTAGGTATAGTGATCTGCATGAGGATTACTGACGTGTAGTTGTTTAGACAAAGGTATCTCTGTTTCAGAATTGAACTTTGACGCTGTGGACATTTTGTTCGTGCTTTAGGCAATTGGAACTTGCTCTTGGACCATAGTATCTATCTGAAATGCATTTGTTTTAATCAAGTCATTAATTGCCTAAAATGCAAGGTGTACATCTATGTCGCACAAATGACAGTTTTTACACTTTTGCATACCGTGAAGGATGCAGCTGTACTTCCAGGTAACCAGCCCTTTTTCAAATGCATATCTGCTTGGATCACGTAGTATGGCGAAATTCTGATTAGAAATCATAGTTCAGGTCGGTTCCAATTATGGCCCAACTCGATTGGGATCAATTTGTGTTGTGGGTTCGAACTCGGTGTGGAGACAGAATACATGCTCTAACAGGCAGTGCGTTTGGAAAAGGTTTCTTTACCTGGCAGTATAACCTGGTCTCCAACAAAAGGAGGAAGTGAACAAAGCCTAAACTTGTGCAATATATGTGTATACCAGGTGTATTTTATAAAATGTGATAAGAGGCGAGCAAATAAGTTGAAAGGTGGATCAGCTAGGTCTCTAGTTGTAATGTTCAGCACGTCGTTAATTAAATTT
This sequence comes from Flabesymbios commensalis, assembly GCA_964017125.1. NCBI lineage: Eukaryota > Metazoa > Annelida > Polychaeta > Terebellida > Flabelligeridae > Flabesymbios > Flabesymbios commensalis. Next base: position 50,818 of record CAXHKU010000526.1, read on the forward strand.
AACGTCAAATTAGATGCCTATTTTAACTTAAGTTTTCTACATAATTAAGCAATTTATTCTCACTAGCATCTGTAAATGGCAGCTTTGTTATTTATATTTTTTTGTGATTACAGACGCCGATTAGGAAATATCAACACGCAAGAGGTCACTTATAAAGGTATGCTAAGTGTCTGAAGCAAACTAAATAACTTTTAATTAGATTAAAAATCGGAATGAGGTTCTGAGAACTAACTCGATTCGGTGTCAATTTTGATCTTATTGCTGGTCTGTGCACCTCACTTGGCACACATTTGTTTCAATCAAAAATTAGGTTAACTCAGATATTAACATTCCTGATTCAAGAATACTATGATTTACACTTTTTTAATCACCGGATAATCGGTTCAAATTTGCAAAAATTCAAGATGGCAGACAAAAAAAACAAATGGCCGATTGTCATTAAGGCTTTTGAAACGTGCACAGGAGAAGCAAAGCGAGTCATCGTTTCAACTGTGTACCATCACCATTTCACCGTTTACGGCGAAGGGGCTGCGCCCCTTTCGAAACCCCATGAACATAGTTTTAGAGTAGGCGCGCGCGGAAATGGGTCACTTTTTAGGGTAAGGAAAGCTTTTTTCCCCAGAGAAAAACACAAAACAACAAAACAGCCAACAAAATGCGCCAATTGTTATAAGGTTTTTGAAACGTGCACACGAGAAACAAAGCGAGCCATTGTCTCAACTGTGCCATTACCGTTTACATTATTAAACAATTTGTTCTCACTAGGATCTACTGCTTTATAATTTATTTATATTTTTTGTGATTACAGACGCCGATTAGGAAATATCAACACGCAGTTGAAGATGAGACATACTACTCGCAAGAGGTCACCTGAAGAGGTATGCTAAGTGTTTTGAATAAAACTAAATAACTTTTAATTAGATTAAAAGTAGGAATCAGGTTCTAAGAACCAGCTCCATTTGGTGTTAATTTCGATCTTATTGCTAATCTGTACAGCTGACTTGGCACAGAGTTATTTCAATCTAAAACTTAGTCGACTAATCTGCCAACATAGATTGCATGGTGGATTGTGATACTAATTTGAATTCGGATTGCTAGTCTTGTCTGTTTATGACACAGCTTTAAAATCAGCTTCAAATTAAAAGTAGGATTAAAATAAACTTAGAATTCACAATTAAAATAGCACTGTGCTGTGTCAATGAGGGCGAATTCGACTTGGACAGAACGCCATTTCGGATGGGAAATCTGCAGACAGTCTTGGCGGCAGATATAGTCAAATTTAATTCTGGAGTAGATAATCTGCCAATCCAGTCTGCACGACGGTTTAGGTATAGTGATCTGCATGAGGATTACTGACGTGTAGTTGTTTAGACAAAGGTATCTCTGTTTCAGAATTGAACTTTGACGCTGTGGACATTTTGTTCGTGCTTTAAGCAATTGGAACTTGCTCTTGGACCATAGTATCTATCTGAAATGCATTTGTTTTAATCAAGTCATTAATTGCCTAAAATGCAAGGTGTACATCTATGTCGCACAAATGACAGTTTTTACACTTTTGCATACCGTGAAGGATGCAGCTGTACTTCCAGGTAACCAGCCCTTTTTCAAATGCATATCTGCTTGGATCACGTAGTATGGCGAAATTCTGATTAGAAATCATAGTTCAGGTCGGTTCCAATTATGGCCCAACTCGATTGGGATCAATTTGTGTTGTGGGTTCGAACTCGGTGTGGAGACAGAATACATGCTCTAACAGGCAGTGCGTTTGGAAAAGGTTTCTTTACCTGGCAGTATAACCTGGTCTCCAACAAAAGGAGGAAGTGAACAAAGCCTAAACTTGTGCAATATATGTGTATACCAGGTGTATTTTATAAAATGTGATAAGAGGCGAGCAAATAAGTTGAAAGGTGGATCAGCTAGGTCTCTAGTTGTAATGTTCAGCACGTCGTTAATTAAATTTAACGTCAAATTAGATGCCTATTTTAACTTAAGTTTTCTACATAATTAAACAATTTATTCTCACTAGCATCTGTAAATGGCAGCTTTGTTATTTATATTTTTTTGTGATTACAGACGCCGATTAGGAAATATCAACACGCAAGAGGTCACTTATAAAGGTATGCTAAGTGTCTGAAGCAAACTAAATAACTTTTAATTAGATTAAAAATCGGAATGAGGTTCTGAGAACTAACTCGATTCGGTGTCAATTTTGATCTTATTGCTGGTCTGTGCACCTCACTTGGCACACATTTGTTTCAATCAAAAATTAGGTTAACTCAGATATTAACATTCCTGATTCAAGAATACTATGATTTACACTTTTTTAATCACCGGATAATCGGTTCAAATTTGCAAAAATTCAAGATGGCAGACAAAAAAAACAAATGGCCGATTGTCATTAAGGCTTTTGAAACGTGCACAGGAGAAGCAAAGCGAGTCATCGTTTCAACTGTGTACCATCACCATTTCACCGTTTACGGCGAAGGGGCTGCGCCCCTTTCGAAACCCCATGAACATAGTTTTAGAGTAGGCGCGCGCGGAAATGGGTCACTTTTTAGGGTAAGGAAAGCTTTTTTCCCCAGAGAAAAACACAAAACAACAAAAC
>CAXHKU010000527.1:0-47224 GCA_964017125.1 Flabesymbios commensalis
GTAGTTTTGCAGGTACCATCGGCTGGTATTACGACAACTGCTCTGTAAATTTGGCGAAGTTTGATTAATTACTGCAAAAGTTATTAATGAGATTGGTGTGAAATTTGATTGAGTATTAATAAAAGTTATTCATTTAGACGTCAATTCAGACGTCAATTCTCAACCGTTTTCCATGGAGTTTGCAGGCAACATCGGCTGTTATTACGGCAACTTCCCTGTAAAATTTAGCGAAGTTTGATTGATTACTGCAAAAGTTATTATTGAGATTGGTGTGAAATTTGATTGAGTATTATTAAAAGTTATTCATTTAGACGTCAATTCAGACGTCAATTCTCAACCGTTTTCCATGGAGTTTTGCAGGCAACATCGGCTGTTATTACGGCAACTTCCCTGTAAATTTGGCGAAGTTTGAATAATTTCTGCATAAGTTATTAATAAGATTGGTGTGAATTTGATGGAGTATTATTAAAAGTTATTCATTTAGACGTCAATTCAGACGTCAATTCTTAACTGTTTTCCATGTAGTTTTGCAGGCACCATCGGCTGGTATTACGGCAACTTCCCTGTAAATTTGGCGAAGTTTGATCAATTACCGCAAAAGTTATTAATGAGATTGGTGTGAAATTTGATTGAGTATTAATAAAAGTTATTCATTTAGACGTCAATTTAGACGTCAATTCTTAACTGTTTTCCATGTAGTTTTGCAGGCACCATCGGCTGGTATTACGGCAACTTCCCTGTAAATTTGGCGAAGTTTGATTAATGTAAACTTTGCGAAGTTTGATTTATTACTGCAAAAATTATTAAAGAAATTGGTGTGAAATTTGATCGAGTATTATTAAAAGTTATTCATTTAGACGTCAATTCAGACGTCAATTCTTAACTGTTTTTCCATGTAGTTTTGCAGGTACCATCGGCTGGTATTACGGCAACTTCCCTGTAAATTTGGCGAAGTTTGATTAATTACTGCAAAAGTTATATAATGAGATTGCTGTGAAATTTGATAGAGTATTATTAAAAGTTATTCATTTAGACGTCAATTCAGACGTCAATTCTCAACCGTTTTCGATGTAGTTTCACAGGCACCATCGGCTGGTATTACGGCAACTTCCGTGTAAATTTGGCGAAGTTTGATTAATTACTGCAAAAGTTATTAATGAGATTGGTGTGAAATTTGATTGACTATTATTAAAGTTATTCATTTAGACGTCAATTCAGACGTGAATTCTCAACCGTTTCCTATGTAGTTTTGCAGGCAACATTGGCTGTTATTACGGCAACTTCCTTGTAAATTTAGCGAAGTTTGATTGATTACTGCAAAAGTTATTAGTGAGATTGGTGTGAAATTTGATTGAGTATTATTAAAAGTTATTCATTTAGACGTCAATTCAGACGTCAATTCTCAACCGTTTTCCATGTAGTTTTGCAGGCACCATCGGCTGGTATTACGACAACTGCCCTATAAATTTGGCGAAGTTTGATAAATAACTGCAAAAGTTATTAATGAGATTGGTGTGAAATTTGATTGAGTATCATTAAAAGTTATTCATTTAGACGTCAATTCAGACGTCAATTCTCAACCGTTTTCCATGTAGTTTTGCAGGCAACATAGGCTGTTATTACGGCAACTTCCCTGTAAATTTGGCGAAGTTTGAATAATTTCTGCATAAGTTATTAATAAGATTGGTGTGAAATTTGATGGAGTATTATTAAAAGTTATTCATTTAGACGTCAATTCAGACGTCAATTCTTAACTGTTTTCCATGTAGTTTTGCAGGCACCATCGCTGGTATTACGGCAACTTCCCTGTAAATTTGGCGAAGTTTGATCAATTACCGCAAAGTTATTAATGAGATTGGTGTGAAATTTGATTGAGTATTAATAAAAGTTATTCATTTAGACGTCAATTCAGACGTCAATTCTCAACCGTTTTACATGTAGTTTTGCAGGTACCATCGGCTGGTATTACGACAACTTCCCTGTAAATTTGGCGAAGTTTGATTAATTACTGCAAAAGTTATTAATGAGCTTCGTGTGAAATTGGATTGACTATTATTAAAAGTTATTCATTTAGACGTCAATTCAGACGTGAATTCTCAACCGTTTCCCATGTAGTTTTGCAGGCAACATTGGCTGGTATTACGACAACTGCCCTGTAAATTTGGCGAAGTTTGATTATTTACTGCAAAAGTTATTAATGGGATTGGTGTGAAATTTGATTGAGTATTAATAAAAGTTATTCATTTAGACGTTAATTCAGACGTCAATTCTCAACCGTTTTCCATAAAGTTTTTGTAGGCAACAACGGCTGTTATTACGACAACTTCTCCGTAATTTGGCGAAGTTTGATTAATTACTGCATAAGTTATTAATGAGATTAGTGTGCAATTTGATGAGTATTATTAAAAGTTATTCATTTAGACGTCAATTCAGACGTCAATTCTTCACTGTTTTCCATGTAGTTTTGCAGACACCATCGGCTGGTATTACGGCAACTTGCCTGTAAATTTGGCGAAGTTTGAATAATTACTGCAAAAGTTATTAATGAGATTGCTGTGAAATTTGATTGAGTATTATTAAAAGTTATTTATTTAGACGTCAATTCAGACGTCAATTCTCAACCGTTTTCCATGTAGTTATGCAGGCAACATTGGCTGTTATTACGGCAATTTCCCTGTAAATTTGGCGAAGTTTGATTAATTACTGCAAAAGTTATTAATGAGATTGGTGTGAAATTCGATTGAGTATTATTAAAAGTTATTCATTTAGACGTCAATTCAGACGTCAATTCTCAACCGTTTTTCCATGTAGTTTTGTAGGCAACATTGGCTGTTATTACGGCAACTTCCCTGTAAATTTGACGAAGTTTGATTAATTACTGCAAAAGTTATTAATGAGATTGGTGTGAAATTCGATTGATTATTATTAAAAGTTATTTATTTAGACGTCAATTCAGACGTCAATTCTCAACCGTTTTCCATGTAGTTTTGCAGGCAACATTGGCTGTTATTACGGCAACTTCCTGTAAATTTGGCGAAGTTTGATTAATTACTGCAAAAGTTATTAATGAGATTGGTGTAAATTCGATTGAGTATTTTAAAAGTTATTCATTTAGACGTCAATTCCAGACGGCAATTTCAAACGTTTTCCATGTAGTTTTGCAGGCAACATTGGCTGTTATTACAGCAACTTCCCTGTAAATTTGGTGAAGTTTGATTAATGTAAACATTGCGAAGTTTGATTTCTTACTGCAAAAATTATTGAAGAGATTGGTGTGAAATTTGTTTGAGTATTATTAAAAGTTATTCATTTAAACGTCAATTCAGACGTCAATTCTCAACCGTTTTCCATGTAGTTTTGCAGGCAACATCTGCTTTTATTGTGGCAACTTCCCTGTAAATTTGGCGAAGTTTGATTAATTACTGCATAAGTTATTAATGAGATTGGTGTGAAATTTGATTGAGTATTATTAAAAGTTATTCATTTAGACGTCAATTCAGACGTCGATTCTTAACTGTTTTCCATGTAGTTTTGCAGGCACCATCGGCTGGTATTACGGCAACTTCTCTGTAAATTTGGCGAAGTTTGATTAATTACTGCAAAAGTTATATAATGAGATTGGTGTGAAATTTGATTGAGTATTATTAAAAGTTATTCATTTAGTCGTCAATTCAGACGTCAATTCTCAGCCGTTTTTTACATGTAGTTTTGCGGGCAACATCGGCTGTTATTACGGCAACTTCCCTGTAAATTTGGCGAAGTTTGATTAATTACTGCATAAGTTATTAATGAGATAGGTGTGAAATTTTGATTGAGTATTATTAAAGTTATTCATTTAAACGTCAATTCAGACGTCAATTCTCAACCGTTTTCATGTAATTTTGCAGGCACCATCGGCTGGAATTATGGCAACTGCCCTGTAAATTTGGCGAAGTTTGATTATTTACTGCAAAAGTTATTAATGAGATGGTGTGAAATTTGATTGAGTATTAATAAAAAATATTCATTTAGACGTCAATTCAGACGTCAATTCTCAACCGTTTCCATGAAGTTTTGTAGGCAACAACGCTGTTATTACGACAACTTCTCCGTACATTTGGCGAAGTTTGATTAATTACTGCATAAGTTATTAATGAGATTAGTGTGCAATTTGATTGAGTATTATTAAAAGTTATTCATTTAGACGTCAACTTCAGACGTCAATTCTTCACTGTTTTCCATGTAGTTTTGCAGACACCATCGGCTGGTATTACGGCAACTTGCCTGTAAATTTGGCGAAGTTTGAATAATTACTGCATAAGTTATTAATGAGATTGATGTGAAATTTGATTGAGTATTTTTAAAAGTTATTCATTTAGACGTTAATTCAGACGTCAATTCTTAACTGTTTTCCATGTAGTTTTGCAGGCACCATCGGCTGGTATTACGGCAACTGCCCTGTAAATTTGGCGAAGTTTGATTAATTACTGCAAAAGTTATTAATGAGATTGGTGTGAAATTTGATTGAGTATTATTAAAAGTTATTCATTTAGACGTCAATTCAGACGTCAATTCTCAACCGTTTTCCATGTATTTTTGCAGGCAACATCGGCTTTTATTGCGGCAACTTCCCTGTAAATTTGGCGAAGTTTGATTAATTACTGCATAAGTTATTAATGAGATTGGTGAGAAATTTGATTGAGTATTATTAAAAGTTATTCATTTAGACGTCAATTCAGACGTCGATTCTTAACTGTTTTCCATGTTGTTTTGCAGGCACCATCGGCTGGTATTACGGCAACTTGTCTGTAAATTTGGCGAAGTTTGATTAATTACTGCAAAAGTTATATAATGAGATTGGTGTGAAATTTGATTGAGTATTATTAAAATTTATTCATTTAGTCGTCAATTCAGACGTCAATTCTCAGCCGTTTTTTACATGTAGTTTTGCAGGCAACATCGGCTGTTATTACGGCAACTTCCTGTAAATTTGGCGAAGTTTGATTAATTACTGCATAAGTTATTAATGAGATTGGTGTGAAATTTGATTGAGTATTATTAAAAGTTATTCATTTAGACGTCAATTCAGACGGCAATTTTCAAACGTTTTCCATGTAGTTTTGCAGGCAACATTGGCTGTTATTACAGCAAACTTCCCTGTAAATTTGGTGAAGTTTGATTAATGTAAACATTGCGAAGTTTGATTTCTTACTGCAAAAATTATTGAAGAGATTGGTGTGAAATTTGATTGAGTATTATTAAAAGTTATTCATTTAAACGTCAATTCAGACGTCAATTCTCAACCGTTTTCCATGTAGTTTTGCAGGCAACATCGGCTTTTATTGCGGCAACTTCCCTGTAAATTTGGCGAAGTTTGATTAATTACTGCATAAGTTATTAATGAGATTGGTGTGAAATTTGATTGAGTATTATTAAAAGTTATTCATTTAGACGTCAATTCAGACGTCGATTCTTAACTGTTTTCCATGTAGTTTTGCAGGCACCATCGGCTGGTATTACGGCAACTTCTCTGTAAATTTGGCGAAGTTTGATTAATTACTGCAAAAGTTATATAATGAGATTGGTGTGAAATTTGATTGAGTATTATTAAAAGTTATTCATTTAGTCGTCAATTCAGACGTCAATTCTCAGCCGTTTTTTACATGTAGTTTTGCAGGCAACATCGGCTGTTATTACGGCAACTTCCCTGTAAATTTGGCGAAGTTTGATTAATTACTGCATAAGTTATTAATGAGATTGGTGTGAAATTTGATTGAGTATTATTAAAAGTTATTCATTTAAACGTCAATTCAGACGTCAATTCTCAACCGTTTTCATGTAATTTTGCAGGCACCATCGGCTGGAATTATGGCAACTGCCCTGTAAATTTGGCGAAGTTTGATTATTTACTGCAAAAGTTATTAATGAGATTGGTGTGAAATTTGATTGAGTATTAATAAAAGTTATTCATTTAGACGTCAATTCAGACGTCAATTCTCAACCGTTTTCCATAAAGTTTTGTAGGCAACAACGGCTGTTATTACGACAACTTCTCCGTACATTTGGCGAAGTTTGATTAATTACTGCATAAGTTATTAATGAGATTAGTGTGCAATTTGATTGAGTATTATTAAAAGTTATTCATTTAGACGTCACTTCAGACGTCAATTCTTCACTGTTTTCCATGTAGTTTTGCAGACACCATCGGCTGGTATTACGGCAACTTGCCTGTAAATTTGGCGAAGTTTGAATAATTACTGCATAAGTTATTAATGAGATTGATGTGAAATTTGATTGAGTATTTTTAAAAGTTATTCATTTAGACGTTAATTCAGACGTCAATTCTTAACTGTTTTCCATGTAGTTTTGCAGGCACCATCGGCTGGTATTACGGCAACTGCCGTGTAAATTTGGCGAAGTTTGATTAATTACTGCAAAAGTTATTAATGAGATTGGTGTGAAATTTGATTGAGTATTATTAAAAGTTATTCATTTAGACGTCAATTTAGACGTCGATTCTTAACTGTTTTCCATGTAGTTTTGCAGGCACCATCGGCTGGTATTACGGCAACTTCTCTGTAAATTTGGCGAAGTTTGATTAATTACTGCAAAAGTTATATAATGAGATTGGTGTGAAATTTGATTGAGTATTATTAAAATTTATTCATTTAGTCGTCAATTCAGACGTCAATTCTCAGCCGTTTTTTACATGTAGTTTTGCAGGCAACATCGGCTGTTATTACGGCAACTTCCCTGTAAATTTGGCGAAGTTTGATTAATTACTGCATAAGTTATTAATGAGATTGGTGTGAAATTTGATTGAGTATTATTAAAAGTTATTCATTTAAACGTCAATTCAGACGTTAATTCTCAACCGTTTTCATGTAATTTTGCAGGCACCATCGGCTGGAATTATGGCAACTGCCCTGTAAATTTGGCGAAGTTTGATTATTTACTGCAAAAGTTATTAATGAGATTGGTGTGAAATTTGATTGAGTATTAATAAAAGTTATTCATTTAGACGTCAATTCAGACGTCAATTCTCAACCGTTTTCCATAAAGTTTTGTAGGCAACAACGGCTGTTATTACGACAACTTCTCCGTAAATTTGGCGAAGTTTGATTAATTACTGCATAAGTTATTAATGAGATTAGTGTGCAATTTGATTGAGTATTATTAAAAGTTATTCATTTAGACGTCAATTCAGACGTCAATTCTTCACTGTTTTCCATGTAGTTATGCAGACACCATCGGCTGGTATCACGGCAAATTGCCTGTAAATTTGGCGAAGTTTGAATAATTACTGCAAAAGTTATTAATGAGATTGCTGTGAAATTTGATTGAGTATTATTAAAAGTTATTTATTTAGACGTCAATTCAGACGTCAATTCTCAACCGTTTTCCATGTAGTTATGCAGGCAACATTGGCTGTTATTACGGCAATTTCCCTGTAAATTTGACGAAGTTTGATTAATTACTGCAAAAGTTATTAATGAGATTGGTGTGAAATTCGATTGAGTATTATTAAAAGTTATTTATTTAGACGTCAATTCAGACGTCGATTCTCAACCGTTTTCCATGTAGTTTTGCAGGCAACATTGGCTGTTATTACGGCAACTTCCCTGTAAATTTGGCGAAGTTTGATTAATTACTGCAAAAGTTATTAATGAGATTGGTGTAAAATTTGATTGAGTATTATTAAAAGTTATTCATTTAGACGTCAATTCAGACGGCAATTTTCAAACGTTTTCCATGTAGTTCTGCAGGCTACATTGGCTGTTATTACAGCAACATCCCTGTAAATTTGGTGAAGTTTGATTAATGTAAACATTGCGAAGTTTGATTTCTTACTGCAAAAATTATTGAAGAGATTGGTGTGAAATTTGATTGAGTATTATTAAAAGTTATTCATTTAAACGTCAATTCAGACGTCAATTCTCAACCGTTTTCCATGTCGTTTTGCAGGCAACATCGGCTTTTATTGTGGCAACTTCCCTGTAAATTTGGCGAAGTTTGATTAATTACTGCATAAGTTATTAATGAGATTGGTGTGAAATTTGATTGAGTATTATTAAAAGTTATTCATTCAGACGTCAATTCAGACGTCGATTCTTAACTGTTTTCCATGTAGTTTTGCAGGCACCATCGGCTGGTATTACGGCAACTTCTCTGTAAATTTGGCGAAGTTTGATTAATTACTGCAAAAGTTATATAATGAGATTGGTGTGAAATTTGATTGAGTATTATTAAAAGTTATTCATTTAGACGTCAATTCAGACGTCACTTCTCAACTGTTTTCCATGTAATTTTGCAGACACCATCGGCTGGTATCACGGCGACTGCCCTGTAAATTTGGCGAAGTTTGATTAATTACTGCAAAAGTTATTAATGAGATTGGTGTGAAATTTGATTGAGTATTATTAAAAGTTATTCATTTAGACGTCAATTCAGACGTCAATTCTCAACCGTTTTCCATGTAGTTTTGCAGGCAGCATCGGCTGTTATTGCGGCAACTTCCCAGTAAATTTGGCGAAGTTTGATTAATTACTGCATAAGTTATTAATGAGATTGGTGTGAAATTTGATTGAGTAATATTAAAAGTTATTCATTTAGACGTCAATTCAGATGTCGATTCTTAACTGTTTTCCATGTATTTTTGCAGGCACCATCGGCTGGTATTACGCCAACTTCCCTGTAAATTTGGCGAAGTTTGATTAATTACTGCATAAGTTATTAATGAGATTGGTGTGAAATTTGATTGAGTATTATTAAAAGTTATTCATTTAGACGTCAATTCAGACGGCAATTCTTCACTGTTTTCCATGTAGTTTTGCAGACACCATCGGCTGGTATTACGGCAACTTGCCTGTAAATTTGGAGAAGTTTGATTAATTACTGCATAAGTTATTAATGAGATTGGTGTGAAATTTGATTGAGTATTATTAAAATTTATTCATTTAGTCGTCAATTCAGACGTCAATTCTCAGCCGTTTTTCACATGTAGTTTTGCAGGCAACATCGGCTGTTATTACGGCAACTTCCCTGTAAATTTGGCGAAGTTTGATTAATTACTGCATAAGTTATTAATGAGATTGGTGTGAAATTTGATTGAGTATTATTAAAAGTTATTCATTTAGACGTCAATTCAGACGGCAATTTTCAAACGTTTTCCATGTAGTTTTGCAGGCAACATTGGCTGTTATTACAGCAACTTCCCTGTAAATTTGGTGAAGTTTGATTAATGTAAACATTGCGAAGTTTGATTTCTTACTGCAAAAATTATTGAAGAGATTGGTGTGAAATTTGATTGAGTATTATTAAAAGTTATTCATTTAAACGTCAATTCAGACGTCAATTCTCAACCGTTTTCCATGTAGTTTTGCAGGCAACATCGGCTTTTATTGCGGCAACTTCCCTGTAAATTTGGCGAAGTTTGATTAATTACTGCATAAGTTATTAATGAGATTGGTGTGAAATTTGATTGAGTATTATTAAAAGTTATTCATTTAGACGTCAATTCAGACGTCGATTCTTAACTGTTTTCCATGTAGTTTTGCAGGCACCATCGGCTGGTATTACGGCAACTTCTCTGTAAATTTGGCGAAGTTTGATTAATTACTGCAAAAGTTATATAATGAGATTGGTGTGAAATTTGATTGAGTATTATTAAAAGTTATTCATTTAGTCGTCAATTCAGACGTCAATTCTCAGCCGTTTTTTACATGTAGTTTTGCAGGCAACATCGGCTGTTATTACGGCAACTTCCCTGTAAATTTGGCGAAGTTTGATTAATTACTGCATAAGTTATTAATGAGATTGGTGTGAAATTTGATTGAGTATTATTAAAAGTTATTCATTTAAACGTCAATTCAGACGTCAATTCTCAACCGTTTTCATGTAAATTTGCAGGCACCATCGGCTGGAATTATGGCAACTGCCCTGTAAATTTGGCGAAGTTTGATTATTTACTGCAAAAGTTATTAATGAGATTGGTGTGAAATTTGATTGAGTATTAATAAAAGTTATTCATTTAGACGTCAATTCAGACGTCAATTCTCAACCGTTTTCCATAAAGTTTTGTAGGCAACAACGGCTGTTATTACGACAACTTCTCCGTACATTTGGCGAAGTTTGATTAATTACTGCATAAGTTATTAATGAGATTAGTGTGCAATTTGATTGAGTATTATTAAAAGTTATTCATTTAGACGTCACTTCAGACGTCAATTCTTCACTGTTTTCCATGTAGTTTTGCAGACACCATCGGCTGGTATTACGGCAACTTGCCTGTAAATTTGGCGAAGTTTGAATAATTACTGCATAAGTTATTAATGAGATTGATGTGAAATTTGATTGAGTATTTTTAAAAGTTATTCATTTAGACGTTAATTCAGACGTCAATTCTTAACTGTTTTCCATGTAGTTTTGCAGGCACCATCGGCTGGTATTACGGCAACTGCCCTGTAAATTCGGCGAAGTTTGATTAATTACTGCAAAAGTTATTAATGAGATTGGTGTGAAATTTGATTGAGTATTATTAAAAGTTATTCATTTAGACGTCAATTTAGACGTCGATTCTTAACCGTTTTCCATGTAGTTATGCAGGCAACATTGGCTGTTATTACGGCAATTTCCCTGTAAATTTGACGAAGTTTGATTAATTACTGCAAAAGTTATTAATGAGATTGGTGTGAAATTCGATTGAGTATTATTAAAAGTTATTTATTTAGACGTCAATTCAGACGTCGATTCTCAACCGTTTTCCATGTAGTTTTGCAGGCAACATTGGCTGTTATTACGGCAACTTCCCTGTAAATTTGGCGAAGTTTGATTAATTACTGCAAAAGTTATTAATGAGATTGGTGTAAAATTTGATTGAGTATTATTAAAAGTTATTCATTTAGACGTCAATTCAGACGGCAATTTTCAAACGTTTTCCATGTAGTTTTGCAGGCAACATTGGCTGTTATTACAGCAACATCCCTGTAAATTTGGTGAAGTTTGATTAATGTAAACATTGCGAAGTTTGATTTCTTACTGCAAAAATTATTGAAGAGATTGGTGTGAAATTTGATTGAGTATTATTAAAAGTTATTCATTTAAACGTCAATTCAGACGTCAATTCTCAACCGTTTTCCATGTAGTTTTGCAGGCAACATCGGCTTTTATTGTGGCAACTTCCCTGTAAATTTGGCGAAGTTTGATTAATTACTGCATAAGTTATTAATGAGATTGGTGTGAAATTTGATTGAGTATTATTAAAAGTTATTCATTCAGACGTCAATTCAGACGTCGATTCTTAACTGTTTTCCATGTAGTTTTGCAGGCACCATCGGCTGGTATTACGGCAACTTCTCTGTAAATTTGGCGAAGTTTGATTAATTACTGCAAAAGTTATATAATGAGATTGGTGTGAAATTTGATTGAGTATTATTAAAAGTTATTCATTTAGACGTCAATTCAGACGTCACTTCTCAACTGTTTTCCATGTAATTTTGCAGACACCATCGGCTGGTATCACGGCGACTGCCCTGTAAATTTGGCGAAGTTTGATTAATTACTGCAAAAGTTATTAATGAGATTGGTGTGAAATTTGATTGAGTATTATTAAAAGTTATTCATTTAGACGTCAATTCAGACGTCAATTCTCAACCGTTTTCCATGTAGTTTTGCAGGCAGCATCGGCTGTTATTGCGGCAACTTCCCAGTAAATTTGGCGAAGTTTGATTAATTACTGCATAAGTTATTAATGAGATTGGTGTGAAATTTGATTGAGTAATATTAAAAGTTATTCATTTAGACGTCAATTCAGATGTCGATTCTTAACTGTTTTCCATGTATTTTTGCAGGCACCATCGGCTGGTATTACGCCAACTTCCCTGTAAATTTGGCGAAGTTTGATTAATTACTGCAAAAGTTATATAATGAGATTGGTGTGAAATTTGATTGAGTATTATTAAAAGTTATTCATTTAGACGTCAATTCAGACGTCAATTCTTAACTGTTTTTTATATAGTTTTGCAGGCACCATCGGCTGGTATTACGGCAACTTCCCTGTAAATTTGGCGAAGTTTGATTAATTACTGCAAAAGTTATATAATGAGATTGGTGTGAAATTTGATTGAGTATTATTAAAAGTTATTCATTTAGACGTCAACTCAGACGTCAATTCTCAACCGTTTTCCATGTAGTTTTGTAGGCAAAATCGGCTGTTATTACGGCAACTTCCCTGTAAATTTGGCAAAGTTTGATTAATTACTGCAAAAGTTATATAATGAGATTGGTGTGAAATTTGATTGAGTATTATTAAAAGTTATTCATTTAGACGTCAATTCAGACGTCGATTCTTAACTGTTTTCCATGTAGTTTTGCAGGCACCATCGGCTGGTACTACGGCAACTTCCCTGTAATTTTGGCGAAGTTTGATTAATTACTGCAAAAGTTATATAATGAGATTGGTGTGAAATTTGATTGAGTATTATTAAAAGTTATTCATTTAGACGTCAATTCAGACGTCAATTCATAACTGTTTTTCATGTAGTTTTGCAGGCACCATCGGCTGGTATTACGGCATCTTCCCTGTAAATTTGGCGAAGTTTGATTAATTACTACAAAATATATTGATGAGATTGGTGTAAAATTTGATTGAGTAATATTAAAAATTATTCATTTAAACGTCAATTCAGACGTCACTTCTCAACTGTTTTCCATGTAATTTTGTAGACACCATCGGCTGGTATTACGGCGACTGCCCTGTAAATTTGGCGAAGTTTAATTAATTACTGCAAAAGTTATTAATGAGATTGGTGTGAAATTTGATTGAGTATTATTAAAAGTTATTCATTTAGACGTCAATTCAGACGTCGATTCTTAACTGTTTTCCATGTAGTTTTGCAGGCATCATCGGCTGGTATTACGCCAACTTCCCTGTAAATTTGGCGAAGTTTGATTACTTACTGCAAAAGTTATATAATGAGATTGGTGTGAAATTTGATTGAGTATTATTAAAAGTTATTCATTTAGACGTCAATTCAGACGTCAATTCTCAACCGTTTTCCATGTAGTTTTGTAGGCAAAATCGGCTGTTATTACGGCAACTTCCCTGTAAATTTGGCGAAGTTTGATTAATTACTGCAAAAGTTATATAATGAGATTGGTGTGAAATTTGATTGAGTATTATTAAAAGTTATTCATTTAGACGTCAATTCAGACGTCTATTCTCAACCGTTTTCCATGTAGTTTTGTAGGCAAAATCGGCTGTTATTACGGCAACTTCCCTGTAAATTTGGCGAAGTTTGATTAATTACTGCAAAAGTTATATAATGAGATTGGTGTGAAATTTGATTGAGTATTATTAAAAGTTATTCATTTAGACGTCAATTCAGACGTCAATTCTTAACTGTTTTTTATGTAGTTTTGCAGGCACTATCGGCTGGTATTACGGCATCTTCCCTGTAAATTTGGCGAAGTTTGATTAATTACTGCAAAAGTTATTAATGAGATTGGTGTGAAATTTGATTGAGTATTATTAAAAGTTATTCATTTAGACGTCAATTCAGACGTCAATTCTCAACCGTTTTCCATGTAGTTTTGCAGGCAGCATCAGCTGTTATTGCGGCAACTTCCCAGTAAATTTGGCGAAGTTTGATTAATTACTGCAAAAGTTATATAATGAGATTGGTGTGAAATTTGATTGAGTATTATTAAAAGTTATTCATTTAGACGTCAATTCAGACGTCAATTCTTAACTGTTTTTTATGTAGTTTTGCAGGCAAAATCGGCTGTTATTACGGCAACTTCCCTGTAAATTTGGCGAAGTTTGATTAATTACTGCAAAAGTTATATAATGAGATTGGTGTGAAATTTGATTGAGTATTATTAAAAGTTATTCATTTAGACGTCAATTCAGACGTCAATTCTTAACTGTTTTTTATGTAGTTTTGCAGGCACTATCGGCTGGTATTACGGCATCTTCCCTGTAAATTTGGCGAAGTTTGATTAATTACTGCAAAAGTTATTAATGAGATTGGTGTGAAATTTGATTGAGTATTATTAAAAGTTATTCATTTAGACGTCAATTCAGACGTCAATTCTCAACCGTTTTCCATGTAGTTTTGCAGGCAGCATCAGCTGTTATTGTGGCAACTTCCCAGTAAATTTGGCGAAGTTTGATTAATTACTGCAAAAGTTATATAATGAGATTGGTGTGAAATTTGATTGAGTATTATTAAAAGTTATTCATTTAGACGTCAATTCAGACGTCAATTCTTAACTGTTTTTTATGTAGTTTTGCAGGCACCATCGGCTGGTATTACGGCAACTTCCCTGTAAATTTGGCGAAGTTTGATTAATTACTGCAAAAGTTATATAATGAGATTGGTGTGAAATTTGATTGAGTATTATTAAAAGTTATTCATTTAGACGTCAATTCAGACGTCAATTCTCAACCGTTTTCCATGTAGTTGTGTAAGCAAAATCGGCTGTTATTACGGCAACTTCCCTGTAAATTTGGCGAAGTTTGATTAATTACTGCAAAAGTTATATAATGAGATTGGTGTGAAATTTGATTGAGTATTATTAAAAGTTATTCATTTAGACGTCAATTCAGACGTCAATTCTCAACCGTTTTCCATGTAGTTTTGCAGGCAGCATCGGCTGTTATTGCGGCAACTTCCCAGTAAATTTGGCGAAGTTTGATTAATTACTGCATAAGTTATTAATGAGATTGGTGTGAAATTTGATTGAGTAATATTAAAAGTTATTCATTTAGACGTCAATTCAGATGTCGATTCTTAACTGTTTTCCATGTATTTTTGCAGGCACCATCGGCTGGTATTACGCCAACTTCCCTGTAAATTTGGCGAAGTTTGATTAATTACTGCAAAAGTTATATAATGAGATTGGTGTGAAATTTGATTGAGTATTATTAAAAGTTATTCATTTAGACGTCAATTCAGACGTCAATTCTTAACTGTTTTTTATATAGTTTTGCAGGCACCATCGGCTGGTATTACGGCAACTTCCCTGTAAATTTGGCGAAGTTTGATTAATTACTGCAGAAGTTATATAATGAGATTGGTGTGAAATTTGATTGAGTATTATTAAAAGTTATTCATTTAGACGTCAACTCAGACGTCAATTCTCAACCGTTTTCCATGTAGTTTTGTAGGCAAAATCGGCTGTTATTACGGCAACTTCCCTGTAAATTTGGCAAAGTTTGATTAATTACTGCAAAAGTTATATAATGAGATTGGTGTGAAATTTGATTGAGTATTATTAAAAGTTATTCATTTAGACGTCAATTCAGACGTCGATTCTTAACTGTTTTCCATGTAGTTTTGCAGGCACCATCGGCTGGTACTACGGCAACTTCCCTGTAATTTTGGCGAAGTTTGATTAATTACTGCAAAAGTTATATAATGAGATTGGTGTGAAATTTGATTGAGTATTATTAAAAGTTATTCATTTAGACGTCAATTCAGACGTCAATTCATAACTGTTTTTCATGTAGTTTTGCAGGCACCATCGGCTGGTATTACGGCATCTTCCCTGTAAATTTGGCGAAGTTTGATTAATTACTACAAAATATATTGATGAGATTGGTGTAAAATTTGATTGAGTAATATTAAAAATTATTCATTTAAACGTCAATTCAGACGTCACTTCTCAACTGTTTTCCATGTAATTTTGTAGACACCATCGGCTGGTATTACGGCGACTGCCCTGTAAATTTGGCGAAGTTTAATTAATTACTGCAAAAGTTATTGATGAGATTGGTGTGAAATTTGATTGAGTATTATTAAAAGTTATTCATTTAGACGTCAATTCAGACGTCGATTCTTAACTGTTTTCCATGTAGTTTTGCAGGCATCATCGGCTGGTATTACGCCAACTTCCCTGTAAATTTGGCGAAGTTTGATTACTTACTGCAAAAGTTATATAATGAGATTGGTGTGAAATTTGATTGAGTATTATTAAAAGTTATTCATTTAGACGTCAATTCAGACGTCAATTCTCAACCGTTTTCCATGTAGTTTTGTAGGCAAAATCGGCTGTTATTACGGCAACTTCCCTGTAAATTTGGCGAAGTTTGATTAATTACTGCAAAAGTTATATAATGAGATTGGTGTGAAATTTGATTGAGTATTATTAAAAGTTATTCATTTAGACGTCAATTCAGACGTCTATTCTCAACCGTTTTCCATGTAGTTTTGTAGGCAAAATCGGCTGTTATTACGGCAACTTCCCTGTAAATTTGGCGAAGTTTGATTAATTACTGCAAAAGTTATATAATGAGATTGGTGTGAAATTTGATTGAGTATTATTAAAAGTTATTCATTTAGACGTCAATTCAGACGTCAATTCTTAACTGTTTTTTATGTAGTTTTGCAGGCACTATCGGCTGGTATTACGGCATCTTCCCTGTAAATTTGGCGAAGTTTGATTAATTACTGCAAAAGTTATTAATGAGATTGGTGTGAAATTTGATTGAGTATTATTAAAAGTTATTCATTTAGACGTCAATTCAGACGTCAATTCTCAACCGTTTTCCATGTAGTTTTGCAGGCAGCATCAGCTGTTATTGCGGCAACTTCCCAGTAAATTTGGCGAAGTTTGATTAATTACTGCAAAAGTTATATAATGAGATTGGTGTGAAATTTGATTGAGTATTATTAAAAGTTATTCATTTAGACGTCAATTCAGACGTCAATTCTTAACTGTTTTTTATGTAGTTTTGCAGGCACCATCGGCTGGTATTACGGCAACTTCCCTGTAAATTTGGCGAAGTTTGATTAATTACTGCAAAAGTTATATAATGAGATTGGTGTGAAATTTGATTGAGTATTATTAAAAGTTATTCATTTAGACGTCAATTCAGACGTCAATTCTCAACCGTTTTCCATGTAGTTGTGTAGGCAAAATCGGCTGTTATTACGGCAACTTCCCTGTAAATTTGGCGAAGTTTGATTAATTACTGCAAAAGTTATATAATGAGATTGGTGTGAAATTTGATTGAGTATTATTAAAAGTTATTCATTTAGACGTCAATTCAGACGTCGATTTATAACTGTTTTCCATGTAGTTTTGCAGGCACCATCGGCTGGTATTACGGCAACTTGCCTGTAAATTTGGCGAAGTTTGAATAATTACTGCCAAAGTTATTAATGAGATTGGTGTGAAATTCGATTGAGTATTATTAAAAGTTATTTATATAGACGTCAATTCAGACATCAATTCTCCACCGTTTTCCATGTAGTTTTGCAGGCAACATTGGCTGTTATTACGGCAACTTCCCTGTAAATTTGGGAAGCTTGATTAATTACTGCAAAAGTTATTAATGATATTGGTGTGAAATTAGATTGAGTATTATTAAAAGTTATTCATTTAGACGTCAATTCAGACGTCAATTCTCAACCGTTTTCCATGGAGTTATGTAGGCAACATCGGCTGTTATTACGGCAACTTCCCTGTAAATTTGGTGAAGTTTGATTAATGTAAACTTTGCGAAGTTTGATTTATTACTGCAAAAATTATTGAAGAGATTGGTGTGAAATTTGATTGAGTATTATTAAAAGTTATTCATTTAAACGTCAATGCAGACGTCAATTCTCAACCGTTTTCCATGTAGTTTTACAGGCAACATCGGCTGTTATTACGGCAACCTCCCTGTAAATTTGGCAAAGTTTGATTAATTACTGCATTAGTTATTAATGAGATTGGTGTGAAATTTGATTGAGTATTATTAAAAGTTATTCATTTAGACGTCAATTCAGATGTCGATTCTTAACTGTTTTCCATGTAGTTTTGCAGGCACCATCGGCTGGTACTACGGCAACTTCCCTGTAAATTTGGCGAAGTTTGATTAATTACTGCAAAAGTTATATAACGAGATTGGTGTGAAATTTGATTGAGTATTATTAAAAGTTATTCATTTAGACGTCAATTCAGACGTCAATTCTCAACCGTTTTCCATGTAGTTTTGCAGGCAGCATCGGCTGTTATTGCGGCAACTTCCCGATAAATTTGGCGAAGTTTGATTAATTACTGCATAAGTTATTAATGAGATTGGTGTGAAATTTGATTGAGTATTATTAAAAGTTATTCATTTAGACGTCAATTCAGACGTCGATTCTTAACTGTTTTCCATGTAGTTTTGCAGGCAGCATCGGCTTGTAAACTTATGCATGCCTAACGCAGTAGGCAACCGCAGAGGTGATAACGACTGTTGACCTGGCCAGAATCGGACACCGTCAAACAACAATCCATTATGGATTGGAGTATGATTGGATTCAGTCGTTACCGGACTGTCCGGGATGGTCTGCCAAAGGTCAGAAGATCCATCAAGAGAGGCCGACTCACAGAGTGAGTCACTGGCAGCCTCGCCACGAAATGTATGTTAACTCAATGTTGGGATTATGTTTATATATGATTAGATGTTAAATCCATGTTGTAATTATTATTAGATATGATGATGGTGTCGCATATAAAAGGTCGAGCGATGGCGACCAAAGAGTGGTGCGCGCCTAACTTGTGAAGTAAGCTAGAAGGCTACGTATTGTGTTTCCCTGTCATGTTAGACAGGGTAAACTGACGATTGGACTGTATGTGATCTTATGTGTTCTACACAGTGAAATGAACGAAATAAATACGACTTTTGACCCAGAATCATGGTGTCTGTGTTAATACGAATCTGGAATCTATAGAGTTTATAACCAGCTCTTCGCCGTCCGCCTTGTCGTATTGGCGTCAGGACGACGTCAAGGGCTGACGTTTAATAAATGGCGAGTTTGCTTTCAGGATCTGTGTAGACAATTTAAATTTTGAAAAGTTGACAATGTCTCAGCCAGACACTACAAAACGCACTGTGGCAGCAGACGCAGGCCACATGGAAAACACTGTGCCGGCAGGCAAGCCATACGCCACGGCCAAATCCGATACGTGCGGACAAACAGTACAGGCTGCTGCGGGTGAAACTACACAGGACAAGCCCAAGGTTATTAAGCTGCTACCGCGGACGCAATGGGCGCCAATGTCTCACAAGGAGAAGAAGAGGGTCTTGAGGATCTGTGAGGCGTTGGCTGAGTTCCCAGAGCTCACCAGCGACGAGGAGGCGTTTGAGGAGGAGATGGAGGCATGGATGGAGATGTGCTGAGATCTACAACATCGGCCAGATCTTGCCAAAACTGTGAGTAAACTGGTGACAGGGTCCAGAAAAACTTTGTTTTAAAAGGGTAAGCTGTCCTTTTTTAAGTATGGATCCTGCCCAGTTTAAAGAGTATACCGACGGCATGGCCGTCCTAGAGACAACCCAAACTCAGACGTCACCACGAACAATGTAAGCAGGCGTTGATACGGCAAACGACGCCGTGTGACGGAACCAGCCCGGCGGGCGTCAGGGCCTGGTTCAAAGACATTGAGTTGGCTGGCGCCGAGGTAGGCGCCGAGAACTAGATAGAGGTCGCTGCTAGGACTGCGGCTGGCTCATTGCGCTGGGAGCTGGAGCGCTATATCGCTGGCGTCCTGGCCACCAATGACCAAATTAACGCTCGTTTTAATGTGCCGTGGGCAGATGTGAAGGCCCATCTGCGGACCTCGTTCCTGAATGTGGACGAAAGTAGTGCCCTCCGCGACGAAGTGGAAAAGACCCGGCAAAGTGCCTACGAGCCAGAAGCAAGCTTCAGCCGCCGGTTCCGGGAAGTCGCTGACGCCGCCTACCCGGGAGAAGGTAGAAACGAGGATCAGAATAGAATTCTGATCCGCGCTTTTGCCAGGGGGCTGCGCAGCGACGAACTCGCAAGAAAGCTGGTGGAAGAGGGCAACCCTACCACGTTGGAAGAGGCCTTTTCCACCCTGGCTGGCTACAGTGCCAGGAAGGACGCATACGCGCGGCTGAGTCGGCATGAGGAGCCGATGGAGGTCGCGCCGGTGAACCCCGCGTCACCGCGGCCAGTAGTCGCACGGGACGACCAGACTACTGCCACCCTACTGAAGAAACTCTTGCAGAGCCAGGAGCGGCTCCAGACGAAGGTGGCAAAGTTGGAGGCCCAGGCAAGGCCACCGCGGACCACTGCCGCTCCTGCGACTCGGCCAGCATTCCGGGAGAGAAGACCAGAACAACCCCCGCGTACTGTGCAAGAGCCCGGGGCTGGTTGGACCCCCGACGGAAAACCTCGTTGCTTCGGGTGCGGCCGCGTAGGCCACATGCGCCGAGAGTGCCGCCAAAGCCGTGCGGGAAATGGACAGAAGTCGTAGGTGCGGTGTCAGGTCGACCAGTGGTCGATTTACAGGTTGGTGGCCTGTCCATTGGTGCATTGGTGGACACGGGAGCCTCCTGTACGCTCCTACGACTAGACATATTTCACACACTGGCGGATCGTGCTCATCGCCACAGGCTCCTGGCAGACGCCCCAGCGTTGCGAGGCTTGTCCGGCGCATCTTTGGACGTCAGAGGGTCGACCGAAATCAAAATCCAAGGGGTGGCAAAGCCAATCCGGGTTACGGTTTTGGGCGACCTGCCGTGCAAAATGGTGCTGGGAGAAGATGCACTACGGGATGGCCAAGGCATAATCGATTTCGGTCGAAATGTGTTGAGATGGCATCGAAGGGAGTGGCCAATGCGACGCATTGAGCACGCCTTCGAGGCTAGCCTTGGTCAGGTATTGCCAGAGACTGGGGATGAGCAGATCAACCAGTTAATTCAGAAAAACGCAGACCTATTTTCAGCAAAAGGTGAGCCAAATGGTTTTTGCTCGAATTCTCCCATACATATTAAAACCAACCACCCTCCCATAAGTCAGGCCGCTTATCGCACTCCACTGTCAAAACGTAAACTTGTAGAGGAGGCGATCGCTGATATGTTGACTGAAAATGTAATCAGGCCGAGTGAGTCGGCCTGGGCGAGCCCGATCACGCGGGTCCCAAAGCGTGACGGCTCTACACGGTTTTGTGTGGATTACCGTAAGTTGAATTCAGTCACCATTCGCGATCAGTATCCCCTACCCCAAATTCAAGATATTTTTGACCAAGTTGGAGGCAGTACTATTTTTTCCTCTTTGGACCTTAAGGCCGGATACTGGCAATTAGCCGTAGCAGAAGACTCGATTGAAAAAACAGCATTTCGATGTCACTTAGGCCATTATGAATTTTTACGGATGCCATTCGGACTTACGAATGCACCCGCAGTATTTCAAAGAATGATGGACAATGTACTAGCGGGTCTCATTGGCCGCATTGTCATGGTCTATCTAGATGACATAGTCATTTATAGCCGTAGCGAGGAGGAGCACGTACGGCATTTAGAGCTCGTATTTGCTCACCTTCGTGAGGCTGGGTTACGTTTAAAACCAACAAAATGTTTCTTTGGCCTAGAGGAGATCAAACTGCTTGGTTATATAGTAAATCGGGATGGGATCCATACTGACCCAGAAAAAGTCAAGGCTATTGCTAAGCTAACCCCACCCCGGGATTTAAAGGGTGTGCGGTCATTCCTAGGGATGACAGGGTTTTACTGGCAATGTTTACCAGATTATGCGCAAATAGCGGAACCTCTCGAAGAATTGAAACGAAAATACGCACATTTTGTGTGGGGACCGAAAAATTAAAACAGTTATTAACTTCCTCCCATGTCATGACCGCCCCACGCACTGATAGGCCGTATAAACTGTATACCGATGCATGTGACTATGCCGTGGGAGCAATTTTAGTGCAAGTGGACGATAGTGGGACTGAAAGGGTTATTCAGTATGTATCACACTCTCTTTCAAGCGTTCAACGACGCTGGGCTACAATTGAGAAAGAGGCCTATGCGGTAGTCTATGCCATATCAAAATTACGCCCCTATCTTTATGGTGCCGAC
The DNA here is from genome assembly GCA_964017125.1 of Flabesymbios commensalis. Classification (NCBI taxonomy): domain Eukaryota; kingdom Metazoa; phylum Annelida; class Polychaeta; order Terebellida; family Flabelligeridae; genus Flabesymbios; species Flabesymbios commensalis. The sequence goes on from CAXHKU010000527.1 coordinate 21,836, forward strand.
TTCACAGTTTATACCGATCACAAGCCCCTCACTTCTTTATTCACGAAAGAAATGCAGAACACGAAAATTCAGCGGTGGGCTGTATTACTATCAGAATATGGCGCTACAATACAATACCGTAAGGGTAAAAATAATATTCGCGCAGACATGTTATCCCGCATTCCCCCAGAGACAGGCTTACATACTATCGACTGCGATGACTGGGTGGACCCCACAGCCATCCCTGAGCAGGACACTTCTGATGTGCTGCCATTACTATACGATGGCCTTGATCTCGAGGAGGTCAGCAAAGCACAGCACAAAGAGTTTCCTGACATATTACAGTCGCTCACCGAGGACAGTGACGACTATACATTAATTAAAGGCCGATTATTCAGCATAGCACTACCCTCCCCAAATTCAGCCTGTTATCCACGTCTAGTATTACCTGCGACTTACCGGGAAAGAGTCATTAAAAGAGCCCACAAGGAAGTGGGACACATGGCTACCGGCGCGTCTGCGCGAGGCGTATGTTTGGCCAGGTATGCGACGTGAGATAAACGAGTGTTGTATGTCCATGCATAATTTTATCAGTGTTAGTTGGAGTTAAAAGAACATAATCCGTTTTTTAACTTTGAGGGATAGGCCTATGTAAACTTATGCATGCCTAACGCAGTAGGCAACCGCAGAGGTGATAACGACTGTTGACCTGGCCAGAATCGGACACCGTCAAACAACAATCCATTATGGATTGGAGTATGATTGGATTCAGTCGTTACCGGACTGTCCGGGATGGTCTGCCAAAGGTCAGAAGATCCATCAAGAGAGGCCGACTCACAGAATGAGTCACTGGCAGCCTCGCCACGAAATGTATGTTAACTCAATGTTGGGATTATGTTTATATATGATTAGATGTTAAATCCATGTTGTAATTATTATTAGATATGATGATGGTGTCGCATATAAAAGGTCGAGCGATGGCGACCAAAGAGTGGTGCGCGCCTAACTTGTGAAGTAAGCTAGAAGGCTACGTATTGTGTTTCCCTGTCATGTTAGACAGGGTAAACTGACGATTGGACTGTATGTGATCTTATGTGTTCTACACAGTGAAATGAACGAAATAAATACGACTTTTGACCCAGAATCATGGTGTCTGTGTTAATACGAATCTGGAATCTATAGAGTTTATAACCAGCTCTTCGCCGTCCGCCTTGTCGTATTGGCGTCAGGACGACGTCAAAGGCTGACGTTTTATAGGCTAGTATTACGCCAACTTCCCTGTAAATTTGGCGAAGTTTGATTACTTACTGCAAAAGTTATATAATGAGATTGGTGTGAAATTTGATTGAGTATTATTAAAAGTTATTTATTTAGACGTCAATTCAGACGTCAATTCTTAACTGTTTTTTATGTAGTTTTGCAGGCACCATCGGCTGGTATTACGGCAACTTCCCTGTAAATTTGGCGAAGTTTGATTAATTACTGCAAAAGTTATATAATGAGATTGGTGTGAAATTTGATTGAGTATTATTAAAAGTTATTCACTTAGACGTCAATTCAGACGTCAATTCTCAACCGTTTTCCATGTAGTTTTGCAGGCAGCATCGGCTGTTATTGCGGCAACTTCCCAATAAATTTGGCGAAGTTTGATTAATTACTGCATAAGTTATTAATGAGATTGGTGTGAAATTTGCTTGAGTATTATTAAAAGTTATTCATTTAGACGTCAATTCAGACGTCGATTCTTAACTGTTTTCCATGTAGTTTTGCAGGCACCATCGGCTGGTATTACGGCAACTGCCCTGTAAATTTGGCGAAGTTTGATTAATTACTGCAAAAGTTATTAATGAGATTGGTGTGAAATTTGATTGAGTATTATTAAAAGTTATTCATTTAGTCGTCAATTCAGACGTCAATTCTAAACCGTTTTCCATGTAGTTTTGCAGGCAACATTGGCTGTTATTACGGCAACTTCCCTGTACATTTGACGAAGTTTGATTAATTACTGCAAAAGTTATTAATGAGATTGGTGTGAAATTCGATTGAGTATTATTTAAAGTTATTCATTTAGACGTCAATTCAGACGTCAATTCTCAACCGTTTTCCATGTAGTTTTGTAGGCAACATCGGCTGCTATTACGGCAACTTCCCTGTAAATTTGATGAAGTTTGATTAATGTAAACTTTGCGAAGTTTGACTTATTACTGCAAAAATTATTGAAGAGATTGGTGTAAAATTTGATTGAGTATTATCAAAAGTTATTCATTTAGACGTCAATTCAGACGTCAATTCTTAACTGTTTCTTATGTAGTTTTGCAGGCACCATCGGCTGGTATTACGGCAACTTCCCTGTAAATTTGGCGAAGTTTGATTAATTACTGCAAAAGTTATATAATGAGATTGGTGTGAAATTTGATTGAGTATTATTAAAAGTTATTCATTTAGACGTCAATTCAGACGTCAATTCTCAACCGTTTTCCATGTAGTTTTGTAGGCAAAATCGGCTGTTATTACGGCAACATCCCTGTAAATTTGGTGAAGTTTGATTAATGTAAACTTTGCGAAGTTTGATTTATTACTGCAAAAATGATTGAAGAGATTGGTGTGAAATTTGATTGAGTATTATTAAAAGTAATTCATTTAAACGTCAATTCAGACGTCAATTCTCAACCGTTTTCCATGTAGTTTTGCAGGCAACATCGGCTGTTATTACGGCAACTTCCCTGTAAATTTGCCGAAGTTTGATTAATTACTGCAAAAGTTATTAATGAGATTGGTGTGAAATTTGATTGAGTATTATTAAAAGTTATTCATTTAGTCGTCAATTCAGACGTCAATTCTTAACTGTTTTCCATGTAGTTTTGCAGGCACCATCGGCTGGTATTACGGCAACTGCCCTGTAAATTTGGCGAAGTTTGATTAATTACTGCAAAAGTTATTAATGAGATTGGTGTGAAATTTGATTGAGTATTATTAAAAGTTATTCATTTAAACGTCAATTCAGACGTCAATTCTCAATCGTTTTCCATGTAGTTTTGCAGGCAACATTGGCTGTTATTACGGCAACTTCCCTGTAAATTTGACGAAGTTTGATTAATTACTGCAAAAGTTATTAATGAGATTGGTGTGAAATTCGATTGAGTATTATTTAAAGTTATTCATTTAGACGTCAATTCAGACGTCAATTCTCAACCGTTTTCCATGTAGTTTTGTAGGCAACATCGGCTGCTATTACGGCAACTTCCCTGTAAATTTGATGAAGTTTGATTGAAGTAAACTTTGCGAAGTTTGATTTATTACTGCAAAAATTATTGAAGAGATTGGTGTGAAATTTGATTGAGTATTATTAAAAGTTATTCATTTAGACGTCAATTCAGACGTCAATTCTCAACTGTTTTCCATGTAGTTTTGCAGGCGCCATCGGCTGGTATTACGGCAACTGCCCTGTAAATTTGGCGAAGTTTGATTAATTACTGCAAAAGGTATTAATGAGATTGGTGTGAAATTTGATTGAGTATTATTAAAAGTTATTCATTTAGTCGTCAATTCAGACGTCAATTCTCAACCGTTTTCCATGTAGTTTAGCAGGCACCATCGGCTGGAATTATGGCAACTGCCCTGTAAATTTTGCGAAGTTTGATTAATTACTGCAAAAGTTATTAATGAGATTGGTGTGAAATTTGATTGAGTATTAATAAAAGTTATTCATTTAGACGTCAATTCAGACGTCAATTCTCAACCGTTTTCCATGAAGTTTTGTAGGCAACAACGGCTGTTATTACGACAACTTCCCCGTAAATTTGGCGAAGTTTGATTAATTACTGCATAAGTTATTAATGAGATTGGTGTGAAATTTGATTGAGTAATATTAAAAGTTATTCATTTAGACGTCAATTCAGACGTCAATTCTTAACTGTTTTCCATGTAGTTTTGCAGGCACCATCGGCTGGTACTACGGCAACTTCCCTGTAAATTTGGCGAAGTTTGATTAATTACTACAAAAGATATTAATGAGATTGGTGTAAAATTTGATTGAGTAATATTAAAAATTATTCATTTAAACGTCAATTCAGACGTCACTTCTCAACTGTTTTCCATGTAATTTTGCAGACACCATCGGCTGGTATTACGGCGACTGCCCTGTAAACTTGGCGAAGTTTGATTAATTACTGCAAAAGTTATTAATGAGATTGGTGTGAAATTTGATTGAGTATTATTAAAAGTTATTCATTTAGACGTCAATTCAGACGTCAATTCTCAACCGTTTTCCATGTAGTTTTGCAGGCAGCATCGGCTGTTATTGCGGCAACTTCCCAGTAAATTTGGCGAAGTTTGATTAATTACTGCATAAGTTATTAATGAGATTGGTGTTAAATTTGATTGAGTATTATTAAAAGTTATTCATTTAGACGTCAATTCAGACGTCGATTCTTAACTGTTTTCCATGTAGTTTTGCAGGCACCATCGGCTGGTATTACGCCAACTTCCCTGTAAATTTGGCGAAGTTTGACTTATTACTGCAAAAGTTATGTAATGAGATTGGTGTGAAATTTGATTGAGTATTATTAAAAGTTATTCATTTAGACGTCAATTCAGACGTCAATTCTTAACTGTTTTTATGTAGTTTTGCAGGCACCATCGGCTGGTATTACGGCAACTTCCCTGTAAATTTGGCGAAGTTTGATTATTTACTGCAAAAGTTATATAATGAGATTGGTGTGAAATTTGATTGAGTATTATTAAAAGTTATTCATTTAGACGTCAATTCAGACGTCAATTCTCAACCGTTTTCCATGTAGTTTTGTAGGCAAAATCGGCTGTTATTACGGCAACTTCCCTGTAAATTTGGTGAAGTTTGATTAATGTAAACTTTGCGAAGTTTGATTTATTACTGCAAAAATGATTGAAGAGATTGGTGTGAAATTTGATTGAGTATTATTAAAAGTAATTCATTTAAACGTCAATTCAGACGTCAATTCTCAACCGTTTTCCATGTAGTTTTGCAGGCAACATCGGCTGTTATTACGGCAACTTCCCTGTAAATTCGGCTTAGTTTGATTAATTACTGCAAAAGTTATTAATGAGATTGGTGTGAAAGTTGATTGAGTATTAATAAAAGTTATTCATTTAGTCGTCAATTCAGACGTCAATTCTTAACTGTTTTCCATGTAGTTTTGCAGGCACCATCAGCTGGTATTACGGCAACTGCCCTGTAAATTTGGCGAAGTTTGATTAATTACTGCAAAAGTTATTAATGAGATTGGTGTGAGATTTGATTGAGTATTATTAAAAGTTATTCATTTAGTCGTCAATTCAGACGTCAATTCTCAACCGTTTTTTTACATGTAGTTTTGCAGGCAACATCGGCTGTTATTACGGCAACTTCCCTGTAAATTTGGCGAAGTTTGATTAATTACTGCATAAGTTATTAATGAGATTAGTGTGAAATTTGATTGAGTATTATTAAAAGTTATTCATTTAAACGTCAATTCAGACGTCAATTCTCAATCGTTTTCCATGTAGTTTTGCAGGCAACATTGGCTGTTATTACGGCAACTTCCCTGTAAATTTGACGAAGTTTGATTAATTACTGCAAAAGTTATTAATGAGATTGGTGTGAAATTCGATTGAGTATTATTTAAAGTTATTCATTTAAACGTCAATTCAGACGTCAATTCTCAACCGTTTTCCATGTAGTTTTGTAGGCAAAATCGGCTGTTATTACGGCAACTTCCCTGTAAATTTGGTGAAGTTTGATTAATGTAAACTTTGCGAAGTTTGATTTATTACTGCAAAAATTATTGAAGAGATTGGTGTGAAATTTGATTGAGTATTATTAAAAGTAATTCATTTAAACGTCAATTCAGACGTCAATTCTCAACCGTTTTCCATGTAGTTTTGTAGGCAACATCGGCTGCTATTACGGCAACTTCCCTGTAAATTTGATGAAGTTTGATTAATGTAAACTTTGCGAAGTTTGATTTATTACTGCAAAAATTATTGAAGAGATTGGTGTGAAATTTGGTTGAGTATTATTAAAAGTTATTCATTTAGACGTCAATTCAGACGTCAATTCTTAACTGTTTTCCATGTAGTTTTGCAGGCGCCATCGGCTGGTATTACGGCAACTGCCCTGTAAATTTGGCGAAGTTTGATTAATTACTGCAAAAGGTATTAATGAGATTGGTGTGAAATTTGATTGATTATTATTAAAAGTTATTCATTTAGTCGTCAATTCAGACGTCAATTCTCAACCGTTTTCCATGTAGTTTTGCAGGCACCATCGGCTGGAATTATGGCAACTGCCCTGTAAATTTTGCTAAGTTTGATTAATTACTGCAAAAGTTATTAATGAGATTGGTGTGAAATTTGATTGAGTATTAATAAAAGTTATTCATTTAGACGTCAATTCAGACGTCAATTCTCAACCGTTTTCAATGAAGTTTTGTAGGCAACAACGGCTGTTATTACGACAACTTCCCCGTAAATTTGGCGAAGTTTGATTAATTACTGCATAAGTTATTAATGAGATTGGTGTGAAATTTGATTGAGTAATATTAAAAGTTATTCATTTAGACGTCAATTCAGACGTCAATTCTTAACTGTTTTCCATGTAGTTTTGCAGGCACCATCGGCTGGTACTACGGCAACTTCCCTGTAAATTTGGCGAAGTTTGATTAATTACTACAAAAGATATTAATGAGATTGGTGTAAAATTTGATTGAGTAATATTAAAAATTATTCATTTAAACGTCAATTCAGACGTCACTTCTCAACTGTTTTCCATGTAATTTTGCAGACACCATCGGCTGGTATTACGGCGACTGCCCTGTAAACTTGGCGAAGTTTGATTAATTACTGCAAAAGTTATTAATGAGATTGGTGTGAAATTTGATTGAGTATTATTAAAAGTTATTCATTTAGACGTCAATTCAGACGTCAATTCTCAACCGTTTTCCATGAAGTTTTGTAGGCAACAACGGCTGTTATTACGACAACTGCCCTGTAAATTTGGCGAAGTTTGATTAATTACTGCAAAAGGTATTAATGAGATTGGTGTGAAATTTGATTGAGTATTATTAAAAGTTATTCATTTAGACGTCAATTCAGACGTCAATTCTCAACTGTTTTCCATGTAGTTTTGCAGGCGCCATCGGCTGGTATTACGGCAACTGCCCTGTAAATTTGGCGAAGTTTGATTAATTACTGCAAAAGGTATTAATGAGATTGGTGTGAAATTTGATTGAGTATTATTAAAAGTTATTCATTTAGTCGTCAATTCAGACGTCAATTCTCAACCGTTTTCCATGTAGTTTAGCAGGCACCATCGGCTGGAATTATGGCAACTGCCCTGTAAATTTTGCGAAGTTTGATTAATTACTGCAAAAGTTATTAATGAGATTGGTGTGAAATTTGATTGAGTATTAATAAAAGTTATTCATTTAGACGTCAATTCAGACGTCAATTCTCAACCGTTTTCCATGAAGTTTTGTAGGCAACAACGGCTGTTATTACGACAACTTCCCCGTAAATTTGGCGAAGTTTGATTAATTACTGCATAAGTTATTAATGAGATTGGTGTGAAATTTGATTGAGTAATATTAAAAGTTATTCATTTAGACGTCAATTCAGACGTCAATTCTTAACTGTTTTCCATGTAGTTTTGCAGGCACCATCGGCTGGTACTACGGCAACTTCCCTGTAAATTTGGCGAAGTTTGATTAATTACTACAAAAGATATTAATGAGATTGGTGTAAAATTTGATTGAGTAATATTAAAAATTATTCATTTAAACGTCAATTCAGACGTCACTTCTCAACTGTTTTCCATGTAATTTTGCAGACACCATCGGCTGGTATTACGGCGACTGCCCTGTAAACTTGGCGAAGTTTGATTAATTACTGCAAAAGTTATTAATGAGATTGGTGTGAAATTTGATTGAGTATTATTAAAAGTTATTCATTTAGACGTCAATTCAGACGTCAATTCTCAACCGTTTTCCATGTAGTTTTGCAGGCAGCATCGGCTGTTATTGCGGCAACTTCCCAGTAAATTTGGCGAAGTTTGATTAATTACTGCATAAGTTATTAATGAGATTGGTGTTAAATTTGATTGAGTATTATTAAAAGTTATTCATTTAGACGTCAATTCAGACGTCGATTCTTAACTGTTTTCCATGTAGTTTTGCAGGCACCATCGGCTGGTATTACGCCAACTTCCCTGTAAATTTGGCGAAGTTTGACTTATTACTGCAAAAGTTATGTAATGAGATTGGTGTGAAATTTGATTGAGTATTATTAAAAGTTATTCATTTAGACGTCAATTCAGACGTCAATTCTTAACTGTTTTTATGTAGTTTTGCAGGCACCATCGGCTGGTATTACGGCAACTTCCCTGTAAATTTGACGAAGTTTGATTATTTACTGCAAAAGTTATATAATGAGATTGGTGTGAAATTTGATTGAGTATTATTAAAAGTTATTCATTTAGACGTCAATTCAGACGTCAATTCTCAACCGTTTTCCATGTAGTTTTGTAGGCAAAATCGGCTGTTATTACGGCAACTTCCCTGTAAATTTGGTGAAGTTTGATTAATGTAAACTTTGCGAAGTTTGATTTATTACTGCAAAAATGATTGAAGAGATTGGTGTGAAATTTGATTGAGTATTATTAAAAGTAATTCATTTAAACGTCAATTCAGACGTCAATTCTCAACCGTTTTCCATGTAGTTTTGCAGGCAACATCGGCTGTTATTACGGCAACTTCCCTGTAAATTCGGCTTAGTTTGATTAATTACTGCAAAAGTTATTAATGAGATTGGTGTGAAAGTTGATTGAGTATTAATAAAAGTTATTCATTTAGTCGTCAATTCAGACGTCAATTCTTAACTGTTTTCCATGTAGTTTTGCAGGCACCATCAGCTGGTATTACGGCAACTGCCCTGTAAATTTGGCGAAGTTTGATTAATTACTGCAAAAGTTATTAATGAGATTGGTGTGAGATTTGATTGAGTATTATTAAAAGTTATTCATTTAGTCGTCAATTCAGACGTCAATTCTCAACCGTTTTTTTACATGTAGTTTTGCAGGCAACATCGGCTGTTATTACGGCAACTTCCCTGTAAATTTGGCGAAGTTTGATTAATTACTGCATAAGTTATTAATGAGATTAGTGTGAAATTTGATTGAGTATTATTAAAAGTTATTCATTTAAACGTCAATTCAGACGTCAATTCTCAATCGTTTTCCATGTAGTTTTGCAGGCAACATTGGCTGTTATTACGGCAACTTCCCTGTAAATTTGACGAAGTTTGATTAATTACTGCAAAAGTTATTAATGAGATTGGTGTGAAATTCGATTGAGTATTATTTAAAGTTATTCATTTAAACGTCAATTCAGACGTCAATTCTCAACCGTTTTCCATGTAGTTTTGTAGGCAAAATCGGCTGTTATTACGGCAACTTCCCTGTAAATTTGGTGAAGTTTGATTAATGTAAACTTTGCGAAGTTTGATTTATTACTGCAAAAATTATTGAAGAGATTGGTGTGAAATTTGATTGAGTATTATTAAAAGTAATTCATTTAAACGTCAATTCAGACGTCAATTCTCAACCGTTTTCCATGTAGTTTTGTAGGCAACATCGGCTGCTATTACGGCAACTTCCCTGTAAATTTGATGAAGTTTGATTAATGTAAACTTTGCGAAGTTTGATTTATTACTGCAAAAATTATTGAAGAGATTGGTGTGAAATTTGGTTGAGTATTATTAAAAGTTATTCATTTAGACGTCAATTCAGACGTCAATTCTTAACTGTTTTCCATGTAGTTTTGCAGGCGCCATCGGCTGGTATTACGGCAACTGCCCTGTAAATTTGGCGAAGTTTGATTAATTACTGCAAAAGGTATTAATGAGATTGGTGTGAAATTTGATTGATTATTATTAAAAGTTATTCATTTAGTCGTCAATTCAGACGTCAATTCTCAACCGTTTTCCATGTAGTTTTGCAGGCACCATCGGCTGGAATTATGGCAACTGCCCTGTAAATTTTGCTAAGTTTGATTAATTACTGCAAAAGTTATTAATGAGATTGGTGTGAAATTTGATTGAGTATTAATAAAAGTTATTCATTTAGACGTCAATTCAGACGTCAATTCTCAACCGTTTTCAATGAAGTTTTGTAGGCAACAACGGCTGTTATTACGACAACTTCCCCGTAAATTTGGCGAAGTTTGATTAATTACTGCATAAGTTATTAATGAGATTGGTGTGAAATTTGATTGAGTAATATTAAAAGTTATTCATTTAGATGTCAATTCAGACGTCAATTCTTAACTGTTTTCCATGTAGTTTTGCAGGCACCATCGGCTGGTACTACGGCAACTTCCCTGTAAATTTGGCGAAGTTTGATTGATTACTACAAAAGATATTAATGAGATTGGTGTAAAATTTGATTGAGTAATATTAAAAATTATTCATTTAAACGTCAATTCAGACGTCACTTCTCAACTGTTTTCCATGTAATTTTGCAGACACCATCGGCTGGTATTACGGCGACTGCCCTGTAAATTTGGCGAAGTTTGATTAATTACTGCAAAAGTTATTAATGAGATTGGTGTGAAATTTGATTGAGTATTATTAAAAGTTATTCATTTAGACGTCAATTCAGACGTCAATTCTCAACCGTTTTCCATGTAGTTTTGCAGGCAGCATCGGCTGCTATTGCGGCAACTTCCCAGTAAATTTGGCGAAGTTTGATTAATTACTGCATAAGTTATTAATGAGATTGGTGTGAAATTTGATTGAGTATTATTAAAAGTTATTCATTTAGACGTCAATTCAGACGTCGATTCTTAACTGTTTTCCATGTAGTTTTGCAGGCACCATCGGCTGGTATTACGCCAACTTCCCTGTAAATTTGGCGAAGTTTGATTTATTACTGCAAAAGTTATGTAATGAGATTGGTGTGAAATTTGATTGAGTATTATTAAAAGTTATTCATTTAGACGTCAATTAAGACGTCAATTCTTAACTGTTTTTTATGTAGTTTTGCAGGCACCATCGGCTGGTATTACGGCAACTTCCCTGTAAATTTGGCGAAGTTTGATTAATTACTGCAAAAGTTATATAATGAGATTGGTGTGAAATTTGATTGAGTATTATTAAAAGTTATTCATTTAGACGTCAATTCAGACGTCAATTCTCAACCGTTTTCCATGTAGTTTTGTAGGCAAAATCGGCTGTTATTACGGCAACTTCCCTGTAAATTTGGTGAAGTTTGATTAATGTAAACTTTGCGAAGTTTGATTTATTACTGCAAAAATTATTGAAGAGATTGGTGTGAAATTTGATTGAGTATTATTAAAAGTAATTCATTTAAACGTCAATTCAGACGTCAATTCTCAACCGTTTTCCATGTAGTTTTGCAGGCAACATCGGCTGTTATTACGGCAACTTCCCTGTAAATTTGGCGAAGTTTGATTAATTACTGCCAAAGTTATTAATGAGATTGGTGTGAAATTTGATTGAGTATTATTAAAAGTTATTCATTTAGTCGTCAATTCAGACGTCAATTCTTAACTGTTTTCCATGTAGTTTTGCAGGCACCATCGGCTGGTATTACGGCAACTGCCCTGTAAATTTGGCGAAGTTTGATTAATTACTGCAAAAGTTATTAATGAGATTGGTGTGAGATTTGATTGAGTATTATTAAAAGTTATTCATTTAGTCGTCAATTCAGACGTCAATTCTCAACCGTTTTTTTACATGTAGTTTTGCAGGCAACATCGGCTGTTATTACGGCAACTTCCCTGTAAATTTGGCGAAGTTTGATTAATTACTGCATAAGTTATTAATGAGATTGGTGTGAAATTTGATTGAGTATTATTAAAAGTTATTCATTTAAACGTCAATTCAGACGTCAATTCTCAATCGTTTTCCATGTAGTTTTGCAGGCAACATTGGCTGTTATTACGGCAACTTCCCTGTAAATTTGACGAAGTTTGATTAATTACTGCAAAAGTTATTAATGAGATTGGTGTGAAATTCGATTGAGTATTATTTAAAGTTATTCATTTAGACGTCAATTCAGACGTCAATTCTCAACCGTTTTCCATGTAGTTTTGTAGGCAACATCGGCTGCTATTACGGCAACTTCCCTGTAAATTTGATGAAGTTTGATTAATGTGAACTTTGCGAAGTTTGATTTATTACTGCAAAAATTATTAATGAGATTGGTGTTAAATTCGATTGAGTATTATTTAAAGTGATTCATTTAGACGTCAATTCAGACGTCAATTCTCAACCGTTTTCCATGTAGTTTTGCAGGCAACATTGGCTGTTATTACGGCAACTTCCCTGTAAATTTGACGAAGTTTGATTAATTACTGCAAAAGTTATTAATGAGATTGGTGTGAAATTCGATTGAGTATTATTAAAAGTTATTCATTTGGATGTCAATTCAGACGTCAATTCTCAACCGTTTTCCATGTAGTTTTGTAGGCAACAATGGCTGTTATTGCGGCAACTTCGCTGTAAATTTGGTGAAGTTTGATTAATGTAAACTTTGCGAGGTTTGATTTATTACTGCAAAAATTATTGAAGAGATTGGTGTGAAATTTGATTGAGTATTATTAAAAGTTATTCATTTAAACGTCAATTCAGACGTCAATTCTCAACCGTTTTCCATGTAGTTTTGCAGGCACCATCGGCTGGTATTACGGCAACAGCCCTGTAAATTTGGCGAAGTTTGATTAATTACTGCGACAGTTATTAATGAGATTGGTGTGAAATTTGATTGAGTATTATTAAAAGTTATTCATTTAGTCGTCAATTCAGACGTCAATTCTTAACTGTTTTCCATGTAGTTTTGCAGGCACCATCGGCTGGTATTACGGCAACTGCCCTGTAAATTTGGCGAAGTTTGATTAATTACTGCAAAAGTTATTAATGGGAATGGTGTGAGATTTGATTGAGTATTATTAAAAGTTATTCATTTAGTCGTCAATTCAGACGTCAATTCTCAACCGTTTTTTTACATGTAGTTTTGCAGGCAACATCGGCTGTTATTACGGCAACTTCCCTGTAAATTTGGCGAAGTTTGATTAATTACTGCATAAGTTATTAATGAGATTGGTGTGAAATTTGATTGAGTATTATTAAAAGTTATTCATTTAAACGTCAATTCAGACGTCAATTCTCAATCGTTTTCCATGTAGTTTTGCAGGCAACATTGGCTGTTATTACGGCAACTTCCCTGTAAATTTGACGAAGTTTGATTAATTACTGCAAAAGTTATTAATGAGATTGGTGTGAAATTCGATTGAGTATTATTAAAAGTTATTCATTTGGATGTCAATTCAGACGTCAATTCTCAACCGTTTTCCATGTAGTTTTGTAGGCAACAATGGCTGTTATTACGGCAACTTTGCTGTAAATTTGGTGAAGTTTGATTAATGTAAACTTTGCGAGGTTTGATTTATTACTGCAAAAATTATTGAAGAGATTGGTGTGAAATTTGATTGAGTATTATTAAAAGTTATTCATTTAAACGTCAATTCAGACGTCAATTCTCAACCGTTTTCCATGTAGTTTTGCAGGCACCATCGGCTGGTATTACGGCAACAGCCCTGTAAATTTGGCGAAGTTTGATTAATTACTGCGACAGTTATTAATGAGATTGGTGTGAAATTTGATTGAGTATTATTAAAAGTTATTCATTTAGTCGTCAATTCAGACGTCAATTCTCAACCGTTTTTTTACATGTAGTTTTGCAGGCAACATCGGCTGTTATTACGGCAACTTCCCTGTAAATTTGGCGAAGTTTGATTAATTACTGCATAAGTTATTAATGAGATTGGTGTGAAATTTGATTGAGTATTATTAAAAGTTATTCATTTAAACGTCAATTCAGACGTCAATTCTCAATCGTTTTCCATGTAGTTTTGCAGGCAACATTGGCTGTTATTACGGCAACTTCCCTGTAAATTTGACGAAGTTTGATTAATTACTGCAAAAGTTATTAATGAGATTGGTGTGAAATTCGATTGAGTATTATTTAAAGTTATTCATTTAGACGTCAATTCAGACGTCAATTCTCAACCGTTTTCCATGTAGTTTTGTAGGCAACATCGGCTGCTATTACGGCAACTTCCCTGTAAATTTGATGAAGTTTGATTTATGTGAACTTTGCGAAGTTTGATTTATTACTGCAAAAATTATTAATGAGATTGGTGTTAAATTCGATTGAGTATTATTTAAAGTGATTCATTTAGACGTCAATTCAGACGTCAATTCTCAACCGTTTTCCATGTAGTTTTGCAGGCAACATTGGCTGTTATTACGGCAACTTCCCTGTAAATTTGACGAAGTTTGATTAATTACTGCAAAAGTTATTAATGAGATTGGTGTGAAATTCGATTGAGTATTATTTAAAGTTATTCATTTAGACGTCAATTCAGACGTCAATTCTCAACCGTTTTCCATGTAGTTTTGTAGGCAACATCGGCTGCTATTACGGCAACTTCCCTGTAAATTTGATGAAGTTTGATTAATGTGAACTTTGCGAAGTTTGATTTATTACTGCAAAAATTATTAATGAGATTGGTGTTAAATTCGATTGAGTATTATTAAAGTGATTCATTTAGACGTCAATTCAGACGTCAATTCTCAACCGTTTTCCATGTAGTTTTGCAGGCAACATTGGCTGTTATTACGGCAACTTCCCTGTAAATTTGACGAAGTTTGATTAATTACTGCAAAAGTTATTAATGAGATTGGTGTGAAATTCGATTGAGTATTATTAAAAGTTATTCATTTGGATGTCAATTCAGACGTCAATTCTCAACCGTTTTCCATGTAGTTTTGTAGGCAACAATGGCTGTTATTACGGCAACTTTGCTGTAAATTTGGTGAAGTTTGATTAATGTAAACTTTGCGAGGTTTGATTTATTACTGCAAAAATTATTGAAGAGATTGGTGTGAAATTTGATTGAGTATTATTAAAAGTTATTCATTTAAACGTCAATTCAGACGTCAATTCTCAACCGTTTTCCATGTAGTTTTGCAGGCACCATCGGCTGGTATTACGGCAACAGCCCTGTAAATTTGGCGAAGTTTGATTAATTACTGCGACAGTTATTAATGAGATTGGTGTGAAATTTGATTGAGTATTATTAAAAGTTATTCATTTAGTCGTCAATTCAGACGTCAATTCTCAACCGTTTTTTTACATGTAGTTTTGCAGGCAACATCGGCTGTTATTACGGCAACTTCCCTGTAAATTTGGCGAAGTTTGATTAATTACTGCATAAGTTATTAATGAGATTGGTGTGAAATTTGATTGAGTATTATTAAAAGTTATTCATTTAAACGTCAATTCAGACGTCAATTCTCAATCGTTTTCCATGTAGTTTTGCAGGCAACATTGGCTGTTATTACGGCAACTTCCCTGTAAATTTGACGAAGTTTGATTAATTACTGCAAAAGTTATTAATGAGATTGGTGTGAAATTCGATTGAGTATTATTTAAAGTTATTCATTTAGACGTCAATTCAGACGTCAATTCTCAACCGTTTTCCATGTAGTTTTGTAGGCAACATCGGCTGCTATTACGGCAACTTCCCTGTAAATTTGATGAAGTTTGATTTATGTGAACTTTGCGAAGTTTGATTTATTACTGCAAAAATTATTAATGAGATTGGTGTTAAATTCGATTGAGTATTATTTAAAGTGATTCATTTAGACGTCAATTCAGACGTCAATTCTCAACCGTTTTCCATGTAGTTTTGCAGGCAACATTGGCTGTTATTACGGCAACTTCCCTGTAAATTTGACGAAGTTTGATTAATTACTGCAAAAGTTATTAATGAGATTGGTGTGAAATTCGATTGAGTATTATTAAAAGTTATTCATTTGGATGTCAATTCAGACGTCAATTCTCAACCGTTTTCCATGTAGTTTTGTAGGCAACAATGGCTGTTATTACGGCAACTTCGCTGTAAATTTGGTGAGGTTTGATTAATGTAAACTTTGCGAGGTTTGATTTATTACTGCAAAAATTATTGAAGAGATTGGTGTGAAATTTGATTGAGTATTATTAAAAGTTATTCATTTAAACGTCAATTCAGACGTCAATTCTCAACCGTTTTCCATGTAGTTTTGCAGGCACCATCGGCTGGTATTACGGCAACTGCCCTGTAAATTTGGCGAAGTTTGATTAATTACTGCGACAGTTATTAATGAGATTGGTGTGAAATTTGATTGAGTATTATTAAAAGTTATTCATTTAGACGTCAATTCAGACGTCAATTCTTAACTGTTTTCCATGTAGTTTTGCAGGCACCATCGGCTGGTATTACGGCAACTGCCCTGTAAATTTGGCGAAGTTTGATTAATTACTGCAAAAGGTATTAATGAGATTGGTGTGAAATTTGATTGATTATTATTAAAAGTTATTCATTTAGTCGTCAATTCAGACGTCAATTCTCAACCGTTTTCCATGTAGTTTTGCAGGCACCATCGGCTGGAATTATGGCAACTGCCCTGTAAATTTGGCGAAGTTTGATTAATTACTGCAAAAGGTATTAATGAGATTGGTGTGAAATTCGATTGAGTATTATTAAAAGTTATTCATTTGGATGTCAATTCAGACGTCAATTCTCAACCGTTTTCCATGTAGTTTTGTAGGCAACAATGGCTGTTATTACGGCAACTTCGCTGTAAATTTGGTGAAGTTTGATTAATGTAAACTTTGCGAGGTTTGATTTATTACTGCAAAAATTATTGAAGAGATTGGTGTGAAATTTGATTGAGTATTATTAAAAGTTATTCATTTAAACGTCAATTCAGACGTCAATTCTCAACCGTTTTCCATGTAGTTTTGCAGGCACCATCGGCTGGTATTACGGCAACTGCCCTGTAAATTTGGCGAAGTTTGATTAATTACTGCGACAGTTATTAATGAGATTGGTGTGAAATTTGATTGAGTATTATTAAAAGTTATTCATTTAGACGTCAATTCAGACGTCAATTCTTAACTGTTTTCCATGTAGTTTTGCAGGCACCATCGGCTGGTATTACGGCAACTGCCCTGTAAATTTGGCGAAGTTTGATTAATTACTGCAAAAGGTATTAATGAGATTGGTGTGAAATTTGATTGATTATTATTAAAAGTTATTCATTTAGTAGTCAATTCAGACGTCAATTCTCAACCGTTTTCCATGTGGTTTTGCAGGCACCATCGGCTGGAATTATGGCAACTGCCCTGTAAATTTGGGGAAGTTTGATTAATTACTGCAAAAGTTATTAATGAGATTGGTGTGAAATTTGATTGAGTATTAATAAAAGTTATTCATTTAGACGTCAATTCAGACGTCAATTCTCAACCGTTTTCCATGAAGTTTTGTAGGCAACAACGGCTGTTATTACGACAACTTCCCCGTAAATTTGGCGAAGTTTGATTAATTACTGCATAAGTTATTAATGAGATTGGTGTGAAATTTGATTGAGTATTATTAAAAGTTATTCATTTAGACGTCAATTCAGACGTCAATTCTTAACTGTTTTCCATGTAGTTTTGCAGGCACCATCGGCTGGTATTACGGCAACTTGCCTGTAAATTTGGCGAAGTTTGAATAATTACTGCAAAAGTTATCAATGAGAATGCTGTGAAATTTGATTGAGTATTATTAAAAGTTATTTATTTAGACGTCAAATCAGACGTCAATTCTCAACCGTTTTCCATGTAGTTTTGCAGGCAACATTGGCTGTTATTACGGCAACTTCCCTGTAAATTTGACGAAGTTTGATTAATTACTGCAAAAGTTATTAATGAGATTGGTGTGAAATTCGATTGAGTATTATTAAAAGTTATTCATTTGGATGTCAATTCAGACGTCAATTCTCAACCGTTTTCCATGTAGTTTTGTAGGCAACAATGGCTGTTATTACGGCAACTTTGCTGTAAATTTGGTGAAGTTTGATTAATGTAAACTTTGCGAGGTTTGATTTATTACTGCAAAAATTATTGAAGAGATTGGTGTGAAATTTGATTGAGTATTATTAAAAGTTATTCATTTAAACGTCAATTCAGACGTCAATTCTCAACCGTTTTCCATGTAGTTTTGCAGGCACCATCGGCTGGTATTACGGCAACAGCCCTGTAAATTTGGCGAAGTTTGATTAATTACTGCGACAGTTATTAATGAGATTGGTGTGAAATTTGATTGAGTATTATTAAAAGTTATTCATTTAGTCGTCAATTCAGACGTCAATTCTCAACCGTTTTTTTACATGTAGTTTTGCAGGCAACATCGGCTGTTATTACGGCAACTTCCCTGTAAATTTGGCGAAGTTTGATTAATTACTGCATAAGTTATTAATGAGATTGGTGTGAAATTTGATTGAGTATTATTAAAAGTTATTCATTTAAACGTCAATTCAGACGTCAATTCTCAATCGTTTTCCATGTAGTTTTGCAGGCAACATTGGCTGTTATTACGGCAACTTCCCTGTAAATTTGACGAAGTTTGATTAATTACTGCAAAAGTTATTAATGAGATTGGTGTGAAATTCGATTGAGTATTATTTAAAGTTATTCATTTAGACGTCAATTCAGACGTCAATTCTCAACCGTTTTCCATGTAGTTTTGTAGGCAACATCGGCTGCTATTACGGCAACTTCCCTGTAAATTTGATGAAGTTTGATTTATGTGAACTTTGCGAAGTTTGATTTATTACTGCAAAAATTATTAATGAGATTGGTGTTAAATTCGATTGAGTATTATTTAAAGTGATTCATTTAGACGTCAATTCAGACGTCAATTCTCAACCGTTTTCCATGTAGTTTTGCAGGCAACATTGGCTGTTATTACGGCAACTTCCCTGTAAATTTGACGAAGTTTGATTAATTACTGCAAAAGTTATTAATGAGATTGGTGTGAAATTCGATTGAGTATTATTAAAAGTTATTCATTTGGATGTCAATTCAGACGTCAATTCTCAACCGTTTTCCATGTAGTTTTGTAGGCAACAATGGCTGTTATTACGGCAACTTCGCTGTAAATTTGGTGAGGTTTGATTAATGTAAACTTTGCGAGGTTTGATTTATTACTGCAAAAATTATTGAAGAGATTGGTGTGAAATTTGATTGAGTATTATTAAAAGTTATTCATTTAAACGTCAATTCAGACGTCAATTCTCAACCGTTTTCCATGTAGTTTTGCAGGCACCATCGGCTGGTATTACGGCAACTGCCCTGTAAATTTGGCGAAGTTTGATTAATTACTGCGACAGTTATTAATGAGATTGGTGTGAAATTTGATTGAGTATTATTAAAAGTTATTCATTTAGACGTCAATTCAGACGTCAATTCTTAACTGTTTTCCATGTAGTTTTGCAGGCACCATCGGCTGGTATTACGGCAACTGCCCTGTAAATTTGGCGAAGTTTGATTAATTACTGCAAAAGGTATTAATGAGATTGGTGTGAAATTTGATTGATTATTATTAAAAGTTATTCATTTAGTCGTCAATTCAGACGTCAATTCTCAACCGTTTTCCATGTAGTTTTGCAGGCACCATCGGCTGGAATTATGGCAACTGCCCTGTAAATTTGGCGAAGTTTGATTAATTACTGCAAAAGGTATTAATGAGATTGGTGTGAAATTCGATTGAGTATTATTAAAAGTTATTCATTTGGATGTCAATTCAGACGTCAATTCTCAACCGTTTTCCATGTAGTTTTGTAGGCAACAATGGCTGTTATTACGGCAACTTCGCTGTAAATTTGGTGAAGTTTGATTAATGTAAACTTTGCGAGGTTTGATTTATTACTGCAAAAATTATTGAAGAGATTGGTGTGAAATTTGATTGAGTATTATTAAAAGTTATTCATTTAAACGTCAATTCAGACGTCAATTCTCAACCGTTTTCCATGTAGTTTTGCAGGCACCATCGGCTGGTATTACGGCAACTGCCCTGTAAATTTGGCGAAGTTTGATTAATTACTGCGACAGTTATTAATGAGATTGGTGTGAAATTTGATTGAGTATTATTAAAAGTTATTCATTTAGACGTCAATTCAGACGTCAATTCTTAACTGTTTTCCATGTAGTTTTGCAGGCACCATCGGCTGGTATTACGGCAACTGCCCTGTAAATTTGGCGAAGTTTGATTAATTACTGCAAAAGGTATTAATGAGATTGGTGTGAAATTTGATTGATTATTATTAAAAGTTATTCATTTAGTAGTCAATTCAGACGTCAATTCTCAACCGTTTTCCATGTGGTTTTGCAGGCACCATCGGCTGGAATTATGGCAACTGCCCTGTAAATTTGGGGAAGTTTGATTAATTACTGCAAAAGTTATTAATGAGATTGGTGTGAAATTTGATTGAGTATTAATAAAAGTTATTCATTTAGACGTCAATTCAGACGTCAATTCTCAACCGTTTTCCATGAAGTTTTGTAGGCAACAACGGCTGTTATTACGACAACTTCCCCGTAAATTTGGCGAAGTTTGATTAATTACTGCATAAGTTATTAATGAGATTGGTGTGAAATTTGATTGAGTATTATTAAAAGTTATTCATTTAGACGTCAATTCAGACGTCAATTCTTAACTGTTTTCCATGTAGTTTTGCAGGCACCATCGGCTGGTATTACGGCAACTTGCCTGTAAATTTGGCGAAGTTTGAATAATTACTGCAAAAGTTATCAATGAGAATGCTGTGAAATTTGATTGAGTATTATTAAAAGTTATTTATTTAGACGTCAAATCAGACGTCAATTCTCAACCGTTTTCCATTTAGTTTTGCAGGCAACATTGGCTGTTATTACGGCAACTTCCCTGTAAATTTGACGAAGTTTGATTAATTACTGCAAAAGTTATTAATGAGATTGGTGTGAAATTCGATTGAGTATTATTTAAAGTTATTCATTTAGACGTCAATTCGGACGTCAATTCTCAACCGTTTTCCATGTAGTTTTGTAGGCAACATCGGCTGCTATTACGGCAACTTCCCTGTAAATTTGATGAAGTTTGATTAATGTAAACTTTGCGAAGTTTGATTTATTACTGCAAAAATTATTGAAGAGATTGGTGTGAAATTTGATTGAGTATTATTAAAAGTTATTCATTTAGTCGTCAATTCAGACGTCAATTCTCAACCGTTTTCCATGTAGTTTTGCAGGCACCATCGGCTGGAATTATGGCAACTGCCCTGTAAATTTTGCGAAGTTTGATTAATTACTGCAAAAGTTATTAATGAGATTGGTGTTAAATTCGATTGAGTATTATTTAAAGTGATTCATTTAGACGTCAATTCAGACGTCAATTCTCAACCGTTTTCCATGTAGTTTTGCAGGCAACATTGGCTGTTATTACGGCAACTTCCCTGTAAATTTGACGAAGTTTGATTAATTACTGCAAAAGTTATTAATGAGATTGGTGTGAAATTCGATTGAGTATTATTAAAAGTTATTCATTTGGATGTCAATTCAGACGTCAATTCTCAACCGTTTACCATGTAGTTTTGTAGGCAACAATGGCTGTTATTACGGCAACTTCGCTGTAAATTTGGTGAAGTTTGATTAATGTAAACTTTGCGAGGTTTGATTTATTACTGCAAAAATTATTGAAGAGATTGGTGTGAAATTTGATTGAGTATTATTAAAAGTTATTCATTTAAACGTCAATTCAGACGTCAATTCTCAACCGTTTTCCATGTAGTTTTGCAGGCACCATCGGCTGGTATTACGGCAACTGCCCTGTAAATTTGGCGAAGTTTGATTAATTACTGCGACAGTTATTAATGAGATTGGTGTGAAATTTGATTGAGTATTATTAAAAGTTATTCATTTAGTCGTCAATGCAGACGTCAATTCTCAACCGTTTTTTTACATGTAGTTTTGCAGGCAACATCGGCTGTTATTACGGCAACTTCCCTGTAAATTTGGCGAAGTTTGATTAATTACTGCATAAGTTATTAATGAGATTGGTGTGAAATTTGATTGAGTATTATTAAAAGTTATTCATTTAAACGTCAATTCAGACGTCAATTCTCAATCGTTTTCCATGTAGTTTTGCAGGCAACATTGGCTGTTATTACGGCAACTTCCCTGTAAATTTGACGAAGTTTGATTAATTACTGCAAAAGTTATTAATGAGATTGGTGTGAAATTCGATTGAGTATTATTTAAAGTTATTCATTTAGACGTCAATTCAGACGTCAATTCTCAACCGTTTTCCATGTAGTTTTGTAGGCAACATCGGCTGCTATTACGGCAACTTCCCTGTAAATTTGATGAAGTTTGATTAATGTGAACTTTGCGAAGTTTGATTTATTACTGCAAAAATTATTAATGAGATTGGTGTTAAATTCGATTGAGTATTATCTAAAGTGATTCATTTAGACGTCAATTCAGACGTCAATTCTCAACCGTTTTCCATGTAGTTTTGCAGGCAACATTGGCTGTTATTACGGCAACTTCCCTGTAAATTTGACGAAGTTTGATTAATTACTGCAAAAGTTATTAATGAGATTGGTGTGAAATTCGATTGAGTATTATTAAAAGTTATTCATCTGGATGTCAATTCAGACGTCAATTCTCAACCGTTTTCCATGTAGTTTTGTAGGCAACAATGGCTGTTATTACGGCAACTTCGCTGTAAATTTGGTGAAGTTTGATTAATGTAAACTTTGCGAGGTTTGATTTATTACTGCAAAAATTATTGAAGAGATTGGTGTGAAATTTGATTGAGTATTATTAAAAGTTATTCATTTAAACGTCAATTCAGACGTCAATTCTCAACCGTTTTCCATGTAGTTTTGCAGGCACCATCGGCTGGTATTACGGCAACTGCCCTGTAAATTTGGCGAAGTTTGATTAATTACTGCGACATTTATTAATGAGATTGGTGTGAAATTTGATTGAGTATTATTAAAAGTTATTCATTTAGACGTCAATTCAGACGTCAATTCTTAACTGTTTTCCATGTAGTTTTGCAGGCACCATCGGCTGGTATTACGGCAACTGCCCTGTAAATTTGGCGAAGTTTGATTAATTACTGCAAAAGGTATTAATGAGATTGGTGTGAAATTTGATTGATTATTATTAAAAGTTATTCATTTAGTCGTCAATTCAGACGTCAATTCTCAACCGTTTTCCATGTAGTTTTGCAGGCAACATTGGCTGTTATTACGACAACTTCCCTGTAAATTTGACGAAGTTTGATTAATTACTGCATAAGTTATTAATGAGATTGGTGTGAAATTTGATTGAGTAATATTAAAAGTTATTCATTTAGACGTCAATTCAGACGTCAATTCTCAACCGTTTTTCATGTAGTTTTGCAGGCAACATCGGCTGTTATTACGGCAACTTCCCCGTAAATTTGGCGAAGTTTGATTAATTACTGCATAAGTTATTAATGAGATTGGTGTGAAATTTGATTGAGTATTATTAAAAGTTATTCATTTAGACGTCAATTCTTAACTGTTTTCCATGTAGTTTTGCAGGCACCATCGGCTGGTATTACGGCAACTTGCCTGTAAATTTGGCGAAGTTTGAATAATTACTGCAAAAGTTATCAATGAGAATGCTGTGAAATTTGATTGAGTATTATTAAAAGTTATTTATTTAGACGTCAAATCAGACGTCAATTCTCAACCGTTTTCCATTTAGTTTTGCAGGCAACATTGGCTGTTATTACGGCAACTTCCCTGTAAATTTGACGAAGTTTGATTAATTACTGCAAAAGTTATTAATGAGATTGGTGTGAAATTCGATTGAGTATTATTTAAAGTTATTCATTTAGACGTCAATTCGGACGTCAATTCTCAACCGTTTTCCATGTAGTTTTGTAGGCAACATCGGCTGCTATTACGGCAACTTCCCTGTAAATTTGATGAAGTTTGATTAATGTAAACTTTGCGAAGTTTGATTTATTACTGCAAAAATTATTGAAGAGATTGGTGTGAAATTTGATTGAGTATTATTAAAAGTTATTCATTTAGACGTCAATTCAGACGTCAATTCTTAACTGTTTTCCATGTAGTTTTGCAGGCGCCATCGGCTGGTATTACGGCAACTGCCCTGTAAATTTGGCGAAGTTTGATTAATTACTGCAAAAGGTATTAATGAGATTGGTGTGAAATTTGATTGAGTATTATTAAAAGTTATTCATTTAGTCGTCAATTCAGACGTCAATTCTCAACCGTTTTCCATGTAGTTTTGCAGGCACCATCGGCTGGAATTATGGCAACTGCCCTGTAAATTTTGCGAAGTTTGATTAATTACTGCAAAAGTTATTAATGAGATTGGTGTGAAATTTGATTGAGTATTAATAAAAGTTATTCATTTAGACGTCAATTCAGACTTCAATTCTCAACCGTTTTCCATGAAGTTTTGTAGGCAACAACGGCTGTTATTACGACAACTTCCCCGTAAATTTGGCGAAGTTTGATTAATTACTGCACAAGTTATTAATGAGATTGGTGTGAAATTTGATTGAGTAATATTAAAAGTTATTCATTTAGACGTCAATTCAGACGTCAATTCTTAACTGTTTTCCATGTAGTTTTGCAGGCACCATCGGCTGGTATTACGGCAACTTGCCTGTAAATTTGGCGAAGTTTGAATAATTACTGCAAAAGTTATTAATGAGATTGCTGTGAAATTTGATTGAGTATTATTAAAAGTTTTTTATTTAGACGTCAATTCAGACGTCAATTCTCAACCGTTTTCCATGTAGTTTTGCAGGCAACATTGGCTGTTATTACGACAACTTCCCTGTAAATTTGACGAAGTTTGATTAATTACTGCAAAAGTTATTAATGAGATTGGTGTGAAATTCGATTGAGTATTATTAAAAGTTTTTTATTTAGACGTCAATTCAGACGTCAATTCTCAACCGTTTTCCATGTAGTTTTGCAGGCAACATTGGCTGTTATTACGACAACTTCCCTGTAAATTTGACGAAGTTTGATTAATTACTGCAAAAGTTATTAATGAGATTGCTGTGAAATTTGATTGAGTATTATTAAAAGTTTTTTATTTAGACGTCAATTCAGACTTCAATTCTCAACCGTTTTCCATGTAGTTTTGCAGGCAACATTGGCTGTTATTACGACAACTTCCCTGTAAATTTGACGAAGTTTGATTAATTACTGCATAAGTTATTAATGAGATTGGTGTGAAATTTGATTGAGTAATATTAAAAGTTATTCATTTAGACGTCAATTCAGACGTCAATTCTTAACTGTTTTTCATGTAGTTTTGCAGGCACCATCGGCTGGTATTACGGCAACTTGCCTGTAAATTTGGCGAAGTTTGAATAATTACTGCAAAAGTTATTAATGAGATTGCTGTGAAATTTGATTGAGTATTATTAAAAGTTTTTTTATTTAGAC
>CAXHKU010000528.1:15000-20561 GCA_964017125.1 Flabesymbios commensalis
CAGCCCCACATCGGAAAGGCTTGTGTCGTGGATCCTAGCCCTGGACAGTCCAACACCGCAAAGGCTTGGGTCGTGGATTGGAGCCCTAGACAACCCCACACCAGAAAGGCGTGGGTCGTGGATCCTAGCCCTGAACAGCCCCACACCACAAAGGCTTGGGTCGTGGATCCTAGCCCTAGACAGCCCCACACCGAAAAGGCTTGGGTCGTGGATCCTAGCCCTGGACAGCCTCACACCACACAGACTTGGGTCGTGGATCCTAGCCCTGGACAGCCCCACACCAGAAAGGCTTGGGTTGTGGATCCTAGTCCTGGACAGCCCCACTCCACAAATTCTTAGGTCACGGTTCCTAGCCCTGGACAGCCCGACACCATAAAGGCTTGGGTCGTGGATCCTATCCCTGGACAGCCCCACATCGGAAAGGCTTGTGTCGTGGATCCTAGCCCTGGACAGACCAACACCGAAAATGCTTGGGTCGTGGATTGGAGCCCTAGACAACCGCACACCAGAAAGGCGTGGGTCGTGGATCCTAGCCCTGGACAGCCCCACACCACACAGACTTGGGTCATGAATCCTAGCCCTGGAGAGCCGAACACCGCAAAGGCTTGGTTCGTGGATCGTAACCCTGAACAACCCCACACCACACAGGCTTGGGACACGGTTCCTAGCCCTGGACAGCCACACATCGCAAAGGCTTGGGTCATGAATCCTCGGTCGAGGATCCTAGCCCTGGAAAGCCCCACACCGAAAATGCTTGGGTCGTGGATCCTAGCCCTAGACTGCCCCACTCCACAAATTCCTAGGTCACGGTTCCTAGCCCTGGACAGCTCCACACCAGAAAGGCTTGGGTCGTGGATCCTAGCCCTGGACAGCCCAACACCGCAAAGGCTTGGGTCGTGGATCCTAGCCCTAGAAAGCCCCACACCAAAAAGGTTTGGGTCGTGGTTCCTAGCCCTGGACAGCCCCACACCGCAAAGACTTGGGTCATGAATCCTAGCCCTGGACAGCCCAACACTGCAAAGGCTTTGGTCGTGGGTCGTAACCCTGAACAGCCCCACACCACACAGGCTTGGGTCGTGTATCCTAGCCCTGGACAGCCCCACACCGCAAAGACTTGGGTCATGAATCCTAGCCCTGGACAGCCCAACACTGCAAAGGCTTTGGTCGTGGGTCGTAACCCTGAACAGCCCCACACCACACAGGCTTGGGTCGTGTATCCTAGCCCTGGACAGCCCCACACCACACAGGCTTGGGTCGTGGATCCTAGCCCTGGACAGCCCCACACCAGAAAGACTTGGGTCGTGGATCCTAGTCCTGGACATCCCCACTCCACAAAATCTTAGGTCACGGTTCCTAGCCCTGGAAAGCCCCACACCATAAAGGCTTGGGTCGTGGATCCTATTCCTGGACAGCCCCACATCGGAAAGGCTTGTGTCGTGGATCCTAGCCCTGGACAGTCCAACACCGCAAAGGCTTGGGTCGTGGATTGGAGCCCTAGACAACCCCACACCAGAAAGGCGTGGGTCGTGGATCCTAGCCCTGAACAGCCCCACACCACACAGGCTTGGGTCGTGGATCCTGGCCCTGGACAGCCCCACACCACACAGGCTTGAGTCGTGGATCCTAGCCCTGGACAGCCCCACACCGGAAAGGCTTGGGTCGTGGATCCTAGCCCTGGACAGCCCCACTCCACAAATTCTTGGGTCACGGTTCCTAGCCCTGGACAGTCACACACACCGAAAAGGCTTGTGTCGTGGATCCTAGCCCTGGACAGCCCCACACCCGAAAGACTTGGGTCGTGGATCCTAGCCCTGGACAGCCCAACACCATAAAGGTTTGGGGCGTGGATCATATCCCTGGTCACGGTTCCCAGCCCTGGACAGCCCTACACCGAAAAGGCTTGGGTCGTGGATCCTAGCCCTGGACAGCCCCACATCGGAAAGGCTTGGGTCTTAGATCGTAGCCCTAGGCAGCCCCACACCAGAAAGGTTTGGGTCGTGGATCCTAGCCCTGAACAGCCCCACACCGAAAAGGCGTGGGTCATGGATCTTAGCCTTAGACAGCCCTACACGGGTAACGGTTCCTAGTCCTGGACAGCCCCACACCACAAAGGCTTGGGTCATGAGTCCTAGCCCTGGACAGCCCAACACCGCAAAACCTTTGGTTGTGGGACGTAGCCCTGAACAGCCCCACACCACACAAGCTTGGGTCGTTGATCTTAGCCCTGGACAACCCCACACCGAAAACGCTTGGGTCGTGGATCCTAGCCCTGGACAGCCTCACACATGAAAGGCTTGGGTCGTGGATCTTAGCCCTGGACAGACCCACACCGGAAAGTCGTGGGTCGTGGATCCTAGCCCTGGACAGCTCCACTCCACAAATTCTTGGGTCACGGTTCCTAGCCCTGAACAGCACCACACCGGAAAGGCTTGGGTCATGATTCCTAGCCCTGAAGAACCCAGCATCGCAAAGGCTTGGGTCGTGGATCTTAGCCCTGGACTGACCCACACCGGGAAGTCGTGGGTCGTGGATCTTAGCTGTAGACAGCCCTACACCACATATTCTTGAGTCGTGGATCCTAGCCCTGGACAGCTCCACCCCACAAATTCTTGGGTCACGGTTCCTAGCCCTGGACAGCCCCACACCGGAAAGGCTTGGGTCATGATTCCTAGCCCTGAAGAACCCAGCACCGCAAAGGCTTGGTTCGTGGATCGTAGCCCTAGACAGCCCCACACCAAAATTGTGGGTCGTGGATCCTAAGCCTGGACAGCCCCACACCGGGAAGGCGTGGGTCGTGGATCTTAGCCTTAGACAGCCCTACACCACAAGATTCGGGGCCACGGTTCCTCGCCCTGGACAGCCCCACATCGGAAAGGCTTGGGTCGTGGATCCTAGCCCTGGACAGCCCCACACCAGAAAGGCTTGCGTCTTGCATCCTAGCCCTGGACAGCCCAACATCGCAAAGACTTGGGTCGTGGATCCTAGTCCTAGACAACCCCACACCGGGAAGGCTTGGGTTGTGGATCGTAACCCTGAACAGCCCCACACCATTCAGGCTTGGGTCGTGGATCCTAGCCCTGGACAGCCCCACACCGAAAGGCTTGGGTCGTTGATCCTAGACCTGGACAGCCCCACACCAGAAAGGCGTGGGTCGTGGATCTTATTCCTAGATAGCCCTACACCACAAATTCTCGGGTCACGGTTCCTAGCCCTGGACAGCCTCACACCGGAAAGGCTAGGGTCATGAAACCTAGCCCTGGACAGCGCAACACCGCAAAGGCTTGGGTCGTGGATCTTAGCCCTGGACAGCCCCACATCAAAAAGGCTTGGGTCATGGATCCTAGCCCTTGTGGATCGTAGCCCTAGACGTAGCCCTGGACAGCCCCACACCATAAAGGTTTGGGTCGTGGATCCCAGCCACAAATTCTTGTGTCACGGTTCCTAGCCCTGGACAGCCTCACACCGGAAAGGCTTGGGTCGTGGATCCTACCCTTGGACAGCCCAACACCGCAAAGGCTTGGGCTGTAAATCGTAGCCCTAGACAGCCCCACACCATAAAGGTTTGGGTCGTGGATCCCAGCGCTGGCCACGGTTCCTAGCCCTGGACAGCCCTACACCGGAAAGGCTTTGGTCTTGGATCCTAGCCCTGGACAGCCCCACACCGGAAAAGGCTTGGGTCGTAGATCGTAGTCCTAGACAGTCCCACACCACAAAGGCTTGGGTCGTAGATCGTAGCCCTAGACAGCCCCACACCAAAAAGGTTCGGGTCGTGGATCATAGCCCTGGATAGCCCCATACCGAAAAGGCGTGGGTCGTGGATCTTAGCCTTAGACAGCCCTACACCACAAGTTCTCGGGTAACGGTTGCTAGCCCTGGACAGCTCCACACCATAAAGGTTTGGGTCGTGGATCCCAGCCCTGGTCACGGTTCCTAGCCTTAGACAGCCCAACACCGCAAAGGCTTGGGCCGTAAATCGTAGCCCTAGACAGCCCCACACCTTAAAGGTTTGGGTCGTGGATCCCAGCCCTGGTCACGGTTCCTAGCCCTTGGACAGCCCTACACCGGAAAGGCTTGGGTCGTGGATCCAAGCCCTGGAAAGCCCCACACCGGAAAGGCTCGGGTCGTAGATCGTAGCCCTAGACAGCCCCACACCAAAAAGGTTTGGGTCGTGGATCCTAGCCCTGGACAGCCCCACACCAAAAAGGCGTGGGTCGTGGATCTTAGCCTTAGACAGCCCTACACCACAAGTTCTCGGTTGCTAGCCCTGGACAGCCCCACATCAAAAGGCGTGGGTCGTTGATCTTAGCCCTGGACAGCCCCACACCGAAAACGCTTGGGTCGTGGATCCTAGCCCTAAACAGCCCCACAACAGAAAGTCGTGGGTCGTGGATCTTAGCCCTAGACAGCCCTACACCACATATTCTTGGGTCGTGGATCCTAGCCCTGGACAGCTCCACTCCACAAATTCTTGGGTCACGGTTCCAAGCCCTGGACAGCCCCACACCGGGAAGGCTTGGGTCATGATTCCTAGCCCTGAAGAACCCAGCACCGCAAAGGCTTGGGTCGTGGATCGTAGCCCTAGATAGCCCCACACCAAAATTGTGGGTCGTGGATCCTAACCCTGGACAGCCCCACACCGGGAAGGCGTGGGTCGTGGATCTTAGCCTTAGACAGCCCTACACGGCCAGATCTCGGGCCACGGTTCCCAGCCCTGGACAGCCCCACATCGGAAAGGCTTGGGTCGTGGATCCTAGCCCTGGACAGCCCCACACCAGAAAGGCTTGAGTCTTGCATCCTAGCCTTGGACAGCCCAACATCGCAAAGACTTGGGTCGTGGATCCTAGTCCTAGACAACCCCACACCGGAAAGGCTTGGGTCGTGGATCGTAACCCTGGACAGCCCCACACCGAAAAGTTTGGGTCGTTGATCCTAGACCTGGACAGCCCCACACCGGAAAGGCGTTGGTCGTGGATCTTAGCCCTAGACAGCCCTACACCACAAATTCTCGGGTCACGGTTCCTAGCCCTGGACAGCCCCACACTGAAAAGGCTTGGGTCATGAAACCTAGCCATGGACATTGCAACACCGCAAAGGCTTGGGTCGTGGATCTTAGCCCTGGACAGCTCCACACCAAAAAGGCTTGGGTCATGGATCCTAGCCCTGGACAGCCCCACACCACACAGACTTGGGTTGTGGATCCTAGCCCTGGACAGCCCCACACCGGAAAGGCTTGGATCGTGGATCCTAGCCCTAGACAGCCCCACTCCACAAATTCTTGGGTCACGGTTCCTAGCCCTGGACACCCCCACACCGGAAAGGCTTGGGTCGTGGATCCTAGCCCTGGACAGCCCAACACCGCAAAGGTTTGGGCCGTGGATCGTAGCCTTAGACAGCTCCACACCATAAAAATTTGGGTCGTGGATCCCAGCCCTGGTCACGGTTCCTAGCCCTGGACAGCCCTACACCGGAAATGCTTGGGTCTTGGATCCTAGCCCTAGACAGCCTCACACCGGAAAGGCTTGGGTCGTAGATCGTAGCCCTAGACAGTCCCACACCAGAAA
>CAXHKU010000529.1:0-23022 GCA_964017125.1 Flabesymbios commensalis
CAGTATCATTAACTTTTCCAGAAATATGACCACTGTTTTTTTTATTTGGTCGCCCTCATTAACTTTTCCAAGAATCTTTTTAATGTTTTTTTTTCTTAGATGTTTTTTTTTTCCGTCCTCTCTCATTAGATTTTGGATTTTTTCTGATCTAAAACAGAGATATTAAACAAAGTAACCTTAGTTGTAGAAAAATTAAGTCTGTTTTCAGGGATGTAAAATTATGCTTTAATGCATCGTGACGGCTTAAATGGTTAAAGAATCACATACAAATAGCCACTGGCACTGCCTTATTTATAGACTGTCACTAGGCCTATACTTCATTAAAATAAATATATGAAGTAGGCTTAAAAATGAAGCATAAACTTCATTCCAGGGAAAAATTTGTTCAGTATCACATAGGGGCTGTTCAACTATTACCTAACGCTTTGATGAGAGATTTTTAACCCCCCCCTTCCTAACGCTTTTTAACGTTGTGTTGACTACGGTTTGTAACACATCGCTTAACCCCCCCCCCCTCTAGGCGTTACGTAATTGTTAAACGGCCCCATAGACAAATGCTAACGTTATGCTGTATGCAATTCTGCCCACTTGCTAATCAAATTTGTAATTAATTAGATCTATACCCTGGGCCACATTTAACCATAAGCGCATGCTTTTTGTTGATTTCTCCGTCAATTATCAACCAATTTTAATATCCCTGAAAACTTTTGAAATATTCAATATAATTTTGCGAAATTTTTACCGACGTTAGGATATGACTTGAAAATTGCCTGTGCTAAATTTCAAGGAAATCGGTTGATAATTGACGGAGAAATCGATAAAAAGCATGCGCTACAGATTTACCAAAATGAATGTGGCCCAGGGTAGACCCTATAGACCTAGCTGAATATTTATACATCAATGCAATGATAATAAGATGTCTAGGAAGTTACACCTTGGAAGAGAAAATTGCTAATCAATAATTTTCAAACAATTTTTTCATTGCATTTAATGATTTATTAATCATAGTCTCATGGAGATAGGGCCTAAATAGCCTACTTCATTTTTTCTAATTGTCTGACTTGTCTTGAATAAAACCTTGATAATAAATATTTCCATAAAATGGGCATAATGATAATCAACCGCAAATTGGATAGCCGATACTGGCGATAGGTGTTTGCGTTGCTTCCTTAGCCTTGGCCTTAGGCTTAGCAAGGCTTAACGTTAGACTAGAATAGCATAACTTTTTGTCATGTCATCATATTTATCAGTTGTTCATGAAAAATGTTCCCTGCCAAAGACTAACTAGACTAAGTGGCTAAACCCAGACCATGCCATGCGTCGGGAGGCCGACTGCCGCTTCCGGCCTTTCCCTGTTTTCACCCACCCAGCGAGGTAAAACTTGTGCCGATAGGGAAAAGTCGACCCCATGGTTCCTCGATGGTTTCTTCTTCTCCTGAACCAAAACCGTCCACAAAGTCAGTCGGCACTGTCTCCATGCTGCTCTGTACCTCGCACGACTGTGACTGTGAGTGTGATCTGTTGACAATATCATTCACGACTCGTGCAGACTTGTCTAATATTGACATCTGTTTGTTTGTTTGTTTGTTTGTTTGTTTAGGTTAGCTAGCCCGCATGCAGGCTGCCCGGGCCTTCCGATAATTATCGATCGATCACAATCCCGCCTTTAGTCCAGTTGCTTTTTACTCGGAGCTGTGTATCACTAAGCCGGTGGGCCACTTCAAGAGCCGAATTCAGTGCTCACAGACTTCCTTTGTACATCCACGGCAGCTAAAGCAACCATAGAACCCAATGGTGATCATGTGCATAGATGACGAGACTTTCCGCTTAAGACACCTTCTCATATACACAGGTTCCACACTGGAGAACTGGCGGAAGGATCAGCCCAACAGTCCACAGGTCCGTCTCAGGTGGCAGTCAGGCAGTTAGGCAGTCGATCTTCATCATAAGCAAAACGGCATGGGGATGAATGAATAGGAACCAACAAGTGTCTGCCAGAATAGATTCACCATAGCGGTATGACAAGGCTTGAAGGAAATCACCATGCATACATCTCAAGACCGGCCATGATGAAGAAAACGGAAATCAACAAGTGTCTGCCAAAATAGATTCACCATAGCGGTATGACAAGCTTAAATTGATTCCCGCGCTTACATCCCAGAGAAACTCTAAAGACCCACTGCCCTCCCTATGAAACTTCTACAACCCGCTAGAGGAAATCAACAAGTGTCTGCCAGAATAGATTCAAAAACGTCAGCCACACATTTTCTGTCCAATTTTTTTATTTAGGTCACTGTGACCCCGATTTGAACTACAAACTAGGGCAATGAGGCATGTTCGATTGGCTCATCAACAAATTTACTATAAATTATTAACAATATATGACATCTTTAGAATATTTCTAGACACTTCGTACCATGTACCACTCGTAACCGACCAACTCGTACCATTTAAAATTCCAAACCTACCAACTCGTACCATTTTTCCTACCAGCTCGTACCATTCTCGATTCTAAACCTACCATTGACTCGTACCATATATCTAGTTACACTTATAGGCCTACTCACAAAACTGTGTCTGTGGAACATGATATAGGCCTATTATAATACATACATACTAATTAAATAATTAATTACGACTATAAGCTATAGTCGACATTATACATGTTATATATTTCATCAGTTTGTAATAAATAATCTAAATAAGCCTGTCTAATGAGTCTAGGCCATAATACATAGCACATAAAATACATGGTTGATGTTCATGACGTCCGAACTTTGAAGACACACAACACCAATTAAAATAGGAAGTGCGACTTTTACAGGTGTTATACAACGGCGCCGTTATGGATTGCATTTACATGGTTGGTGTAATGCTCGTTACACATCTGGATTAAAGGCAAACTTGTGTGAAGTAACACAACACCAGTGTGGAAGAAAGGGAAGTGCGATTTTTACAGGTGTTATGCAGCGGTGCCGTTAGGCCTAGGGGCCTACAGTTTGCATTTACAGAGTCGATCCGTGTAATGTAGGCTACATTACACGTCTGATCAAAGGTTGTGGCATATTGTATTTACTATCTGTATAAACTGACATATATATTCAAGAAAGAAAGTCAAACCATCGTCATAGATATGTATCGTAAGTTTTATTCAACTATTTACAATTAAGCTGTGTGCAATATAATTATGCATGCAAATGTTTCACAAAAAAATGTCTATATTGTTTATAAAGAAGGGCCGTAGATGGCAGAACATTGCTTCAGTACCTGTGAAGCTGATATCTTTATTTTTCAGTCCCACGCATTTAGCACAGCTGGGATCGCTAGGGATTTTATATGCTTTCACTCAACACATAACTTAAGAGAATCATCCCTGAAAAATTCACCTTTCTGCATTTTTTCGAGCTTCATACTACCTAATGCTCTCGGGCTATATGTAGGCTAACAGTTAGCATAATAGAATTTAGGACAAACACCAAATATTGTGAAAATATGGCCCGTTGATTATATTATATTATTATTACTAAAAGGAAAAAGTAAATTACTAGTTTACTGATGATGTGTTATAGTATACGACAAAATCACATTTACTTTTAAATATTATAATCGGCACGGACCAATAGCTTGTGACAAACCCCAGTAAACACGATACATGAACTCAATGTTGTTCCAATGGTGGTCCACCGTCTACGACGCTGGCCCAACATTGGAGCAACATCGAGTTGATGTGTCGTGCTGCTGGGACGGTATCATGCAAAATGTAGGCCTACTATCGCTGAACTTCAATCGTGTTGAAGTGTTGCCGCTAATTGTCACGCCTGTGTAAACACACCCTTGTCACGCCAACAACATGAAAGACACACCTCGCAACGGCATTGCAGCGCTAGCTAATTGTCATTGATTGCAGATGTCCATTTTGTTTTTATCGATCTATCTGATTATTACTAGGCTTCTACATACACAAAAATGTAGTATTAGTTGGCGGTATGGTGGTCATTTGGACTGATGTGAAGTTAAGATAGCCTATGTTATATCGTCACTCTAAATAAAGAGGCATGATGTTAATTTGTAGGCCTACTGATATGAAGTTAGGCTATGTTGAACGCCCATTAAATCAATTGTAGACTATATCCATATATCTATATAATTAGATAAATAAGCTCTTTGTGTTATGGAGATTCGAATTACTTTATGGGAGGTCTCATAGGCCTGTAGGATCCTGACATCGCTCAAGTAATGTGGCGTATTGTAAATGAATATGCCAGGCCTGGCAGAATTGTGTACAGATATATAAATGTAAAGACATTTTCTTGTAGCAAGCTCATTGCTAAAGCACTAATAGAAATTTTGTTAATTAAATGAATGGGTTGATCGCAGCTTGCAGCACATGAATCATACATAAAGGACAGTTGGTGCTAAGAGGATAGGACAATTCACGTATAATGCTGCGCTTTCAACCACCCACGCTGTAACCACACTCGCTATATTTTTTTTTAAGAAAACTATGCTTAGTATAAGAGGTTACATATTTTACAACCCCTCTACTTGCACGAAGCAGTCTCCTACACGTCAGTTTGGTCCTACGTTGTCACTCAGCCCGGGGTAATGTAGGATCCTGACATCGCTCAAGTAATGTGGCGTTTATCCCCAGATTCCTGG
The DNA here is from genome assembly GCA_964017125.1 of Flabesymbios commensalis. Lineage (NCBI taxonomy): Eukaryota > Metazoa > Annelida > Polychaeta > Terebellida > Flabelligeridae > Flabesymbios > Flabesymbios commensalis. The sequence continues at coordinate 4,660 of CAXHKU010000529.1, forward strand.
ACGCGGGCGGACGGGGATGACCGCCTCGTTTACATACCGTGGTGACGTGCGCACACAGAGCAGTGTGTGCAGCCTTGGTATGATTCCCGCACTTCAAGCGTAATACTCAGCGACTACAGACGTGCCGTAGCTCGCTTTTGCTAAGTCCATACAGACGTGCAGTGCGCGGATGGTTGTGCTTTGCTGTTATCGCATGTTAATCAAATAAACATGACAAGAGAGAAGAGAGTTTCCTGGTTTGTTTGAAACCGTCGACCAGACGGATGAGGAGGATGTTTGAGTTTTGATGGTGAGATTGGGCGGAGTCCCTCGTCGGCCGTTGTGACCCCATAACGGAACTCCCGGCGTAGGCCCATCACGCCATAGGCCTACTATGCGAGATTCCGTACGGTATATGAATAAATGTGAATTCCTTATTTGCAGTAAGAGTTACTTAACAAAAAATATCGTTTAACAATACGGCCCATATTCAACCACAACATTAATCTAGAAAGAGTTGTGCGTACCATTTTTTCTACCATCTCGTACCATTCTTGATTCTAAGCCTATGTGGTACGAGCTGGTCGGTTACGAGTTGTACATGGTACGAAGTGTCCTGTTACCCTTTAGAACACGATAAACCAAGTAACCACAAAATATTTGTATAACACGTCGAAGACATTAGGCTGACGTTGTACAAATGTTATACAATTTTTTTGTGTTTACTAGGTTTATCGTGTTTGGTTTATCGTGTTTTGCTGTTTAGTGCTAACGTGACAGATGCCAATGACACTTCTTAAAGAACATTTTCCAACCACTGATATTCATGTCTAGCGAGCAACGGGATGAAATGTATTAGCAATGTTCGGAAATACCCGAACCCGCTCTAATGATTTATAAATTATAGAGATAAATACTTCATTACATAATCAAGTATACCGGATATGCCATTCCTTCTATTTATATGCATATTTCACAACTATAATATATAAAACAATGGCATTTTTATATCAAAGTATGATACACTTTCAGACACAGTGGAAATAGGTTACCGGTATGTGTTATGTGTATTTCTGAGTTCTACCTTCGTGCTAACGTGACGAAATACTTTGACACTCAAGTGTCACTTTTTGTGGGTTTTTTGCACACCTGTGAACAGTTGGAACTAAAGATTTTATTGTGATTCTGACATGCACATTAATTTCTTTAAGAAACATTCCTACATGAAAATCAATATATAAAAACAAAGATCTTACAAAGCCTTGGTGCAGTATAATTATTTTTTTAAACAACATGTGGTAATTTGGGGAAGTTTTAGAACCGCAAATATACACTTTTGTGTGCCTTTTTTCTAAACCAAATCGGATTTGAGTGTCGATGGCCAAAACTTGCCCTAGTATGTCTCCGTCCATCAGACTAAGACTCAGACGGTAGGACTTTATACCCCAACCGACCCAAACCAACCCAAACCGACTTGAAACAACCCAACCGGCCGATATGCATTCATTATATTCAATATAAGTGATTTAATTCTGGCTATTATCCATAATAAAACCGGTATGAAAAATACAAAAGAATATTGTTGAAAATACATATGTAGCAATATAATAATAAATACACCATTTGACGTGTGGCAAGTGACCCACCATGTGGTACTACAGAATAGTCATAATATATTTTGAAAGAGAACAATTTAACCCTGCCATAGACAATAAAACCTGCAATATACAATATATAAGATAATGGATAAAAATATGCGCTCCTTGGAGCTTGTAGTACAAATGCACAACATCGAACGTGAAAAACTATGGCGGTATAAAACAGTGTAATCAATGAACTTTGTATTAGATATGAAGTCATAATCAAGATAATCAGGTGTGATGATTTTAATACAATTGTGGAAATGTCGAAGCGAGTCAAGTGTACCAATATTACACAATATGTGAAAAAATAACGTGTACATGAATGAGCAAGAGAACAAAAGTGCAGAGAGAAAAAGATAAGTGCTAAAAACTTAATGTCTGTGAAGAACTTATAAAAGTTCATTAGTGTGTGCTAATCACGTCTAAAGGAAATATACTAAATTAAATGGAGTGTTCAATGAGAGTATATCTTACTGTTTAGTCAGATAAGAACAGTTCGTTGTGGAGGTTGATTGACTTAACGATCACGGATCACGTTGTCTACCAGATCGGTCTATTGCCGCGTCGATGTCGTCAAACATATCGATTGTGGCCTTCCTCCCGTTTTCCGCCTGCACCCAGATGTGTCCATTCCATGACCATGTTGACTTTATTCCGGCGTGGTTCCTGGCGCGGCTCATTTGCTTAATGTTTATAGTGGTCAAATCCTCGCTGATTCGTTTTCCTTTACTGAATGGATGAAACGTAACACACATTAGAAGAGATAACATCGTAGCAGTATACAACAGATTTAACATTGCTACCATTACATATCGTGTTTGATGTCATATTTTATGTGTGAAGTCTTTTCTGCACGATATGATAATATTGCACAGTGGTACAGAGTTGGAACAGCATTGATACAATTAACACTGTTTCTTTCAACATTACTACAACGTTATCATACTGTAGGCCAAACAAATAAATGTAGGCCTAATATCCAGTGATTTTAGCAACTATATATGTGCTATTATAGTAGTAGTAGTAAATCATTGCTTTGCGTCACTTTTCGGCACAAAAGGTCTTTTAAGTGACATTATAATACGATAAAAACATTGTAGTCAATTAATGAGATGAATGATGTACAGATGATGATGTGAGGGTGGGGTGAGAGGGCATGGTGGGTTATTGAGAGCGTTTTCCTTCGCTCGCCCGATAAGGGGTTCTGGGCATGTCTAGGGGATATACCCCCAGACATGCCCAGACGGCCGGAGACTTGAGTTTCGCTGTACAATTTAATGATGAAACTCTTTGGCATTTTGCGCAGCTCCGCTATCCTCGGGTCGGATAGTCCCCAGAGTAACAATAGAAAGGATCACTCCCTCTGGGTAACTCCATTCATCCCACGTGAGAGACCTAATGTCAAACACGCTATTGCCGGTTATTTCAGGCTACCACAGCCTACATCAGCGCCAGCACTGATGCGGGTGCTGCATTGGCTCCGCTGTTGAGCGGAGGAACCAGGGTACGCCACTGGCAATCCGCCCGAAGATTATAGCCAGATACGAGGAGGCTGCAGCTGCCCTTGGATGATTGCTGTAGACTAGTGCTTCCGTACAATGCCGTAACAGCATCCAACAGACGAAACAGATCCCTAATGTGCTATTATAGGCTATATCCATCTTCGATATGCAAATTAGACCATTTTCAAAGTGGTACCTTATAGTTAGTCAGTTAGAATCGTCTTCTTATTCTTCTTCTTCTACTGGTCACAACTTTCAGTGTCAAGACTAAAGGACCAGGTATACATATGCAGGTACCTAGGCATGGGTTGTAGGCCTATATAAAAGAGGTAATTTAAAATTAAATGACTATGGCTACCATAACCACCATATACTAAGCCAAAAGTTAAAGGTGCCGGGTAAAACTCAACTAACCCGAAAATTACATTACCAGTCCTGTAAACGAAAAAAAGGAAGAAAGGAAGTGGAAGAAATTCGTTTGTAGATGGCTAATCCCCACCCCTGTATGTTAAGTAGTTAAATTTTATTTTTTGACCTGCCTTCAGCTGATCTTGATCACGCAATGATCATGGGGGTGATTCAGCTCAGATGGTGGTCGTGGAATGATCTGGCCATAGATAGGTGGCAGCTGGTAGCCCTGGTCTCTGCTCATGGAAGGTGCTCTCCTTCACTTTGCGCTTCATCCAGTTCACAACAGAACCAGAGACTCAAGGCAAATTATCATTTCTAGACCTATGTGTTACTGTCCTGGATCACCATCTATAGGGAGCTCACACACACCGACCAATCACTGAACTTCAATTCCCACCATCCTTTGATTCACAAGAGGCCGGTGGTGCAAACTCTCACTACTCATAGGGTATAGCCCAGCTATATGTCACCACCGCTGAACTGTCACGTGTCGAGCTGTCACGTGTACGAAATGCCCTCCGAGCCAACAATTATAAGGATTGGGCCCCAGACGTTCCACTTGTCAGAAGAAAGAAACATGTCACTACCACAGACAAGAGGACCACTAAATCTACTCGCTCGATGTTTAGACTCCTGTATATATACAGGGCTTATCTAAGCAGCTGTCACGGAGCTACCAGTCTCACGAAGTATACCTGTCTCACAAGCCCAGCAATACCATCCGCTCAATGTTCATTCACTCCAAGGACAAAACCTTGTGTAGCACTATCTACCACATCACGTGTGATGACGACACCCACAACTACTATGGGGAGACGAAGAGACCCCTCAGCGTTCGGTTCAAAGACCACTGTAAAACTGATTGGGGTAGGAGACCACCGGACACAGTGTTTCCATGGATAACCTAAAAGTCCTAGACAGAAAACATGACTGGATGAAGCGCAAGGTGAAGGAGGCCATCTACATCATGGACCAGGGCTACCAGCTGCCATCCATCTATGGAAAGATCATTCCGCGACCACCATCTGAGCCGAGTCACCCCCCATGGTCATTGCGTGATCAAGATCTGCTGAAGGCAGGTTGAAACGTTTCACACTTAGTTCCAAAGTGAGTACAAATTAACCACTTTCCATATAAATCTTGGAACCATGAATAACATATTCTCTAATATATCAAGTAGTATTATTTATATTATGCAAAAATAAAAAATTACACACAAATGTCTGCCTTTAAAAGAAATATTGTAGAAAATAAACAAAATTCAATCGGAACACTCTTTTTCCCAAGCTCTGGATCCACCCCTGGCATGGTTTTCGAGATATAGGAGTTTGATCATGTCAGTTTTGTCATGCCGTTACCAGTCATGTTTAATTTTGTCACCCATTATGAATTTTAATCAATTTTATTTGCTTTTTCTTAATATTTTGTAATTTAATAACAATTATTTTTGGCCATAGGATAACAACTTTAAAGGATCCGTTGTAAAAACAAAAGTTTGCTCGGAGTTGCCTGCATTCAAATTAATAATGACTAGACAGTCAGAGACTGCAAACCCCCGCCAAAAAATTATGATCATAATGCGGGTCCTGCATTCAGATCGTCCTACTGATCATCCTCAACAAACCAAATGGGTTATGTCATTGGCTCGAGATACGAGATACAGTATGATATAAGCATCGCCTATAGGGAGGACTCGTTCCCACTTTGTGAAATTACAACAAGCCCCAAAAATCTATAGTAGTAGTAGTGCATTGCATTCATTCATAAAGTGGGTAGTGAAAATTCACTGCAGATGATCAATTATGATGTCATAGATTCAACCTATTTCATTCATTTATGGGTAGGCCCAGTAACAGTACTCAACACAGTTGTGAGACAGCGACGTCAAAAAAAAACCTTCAAATCGTCGCCTCGGAGCTAAAGGATCCTATCTGCCACTCTAACGAGTGTCAGATAGGATCCTTTAGCTCCGAGGCGACGAAATGTAGGCCTACTTTACCAACAATTCATGCGATCTTGATCATTATCTGGATCGTGTATCCGGATTGTATAATCCAGACCATCCCCCAAATTTAATTGATTGCTCCTTCGTCCAAAACACACTTATGGTGAAAGTTTCATGTAAATCTGTTCACTACTTGTCAAGTAATTAGACAGACAGACAAAGTGACACACATACCACCCAACAAGACCAAAAACAAAACCTTCCTGGGGGGGGGGGGGGGGGAATAATAGCGGCAATTAACAGCACTAAACCAGAATGCTGATGCTAACGATATCCCCCGCCATTAATTAAAGCCAATAATGGCCTCAAAGGCAAAGGTTAAAAAATAGGTCAAAGGTCACAACCCCCCCCCAAAAAGGCACATCTACACCCCCTAAGGGATGTGTGTGGCAATATGCAAACAATCCAGCAACGCTTTCCGGGCTATCGTCCGGAAAATGAACTTATCGTCTGCCATCAATTAAAAGTCAATAATGGCCTCAAAATCAAAGGTAAAAAATTAGGTCAAAGGTCACAACCCACAAAAGGCACATTTACACCCCCTGAGGGATGTGTGTATGCAATATGAAAACAATCTAGCAAATGCTTTGCGAGATATCATCCGGAAACTGAGCTTATCATCCATAATCAATTAAAGTCAACAATCGCCTCAAAATCAAAAGTAAAAAATTAGGTCAAAGGTCATAACCCTCAAAAGGCACATCTACACCCTCTGCGGGATGTGTGTGTGCAGTATGAAAACAATTCAGCAAACGCTGTGCGAGATATCGTCCGTAAACTGAACTTATCATCCCAATCAATTGAAGTCAATAATCGTTTCAAAATCAAAGGTCAACAAGACTACATAAGTCCAGGAGCTCCCGCTCCGAATTAGAATTTGATTTCAGCAATTTTGTATAGGGTTATTAATGTAGTCCTAGTCTAGGTCAAAAATCAAGACGCAAGACAACTAGGTCTAAAAAGCCCAGTCTAAGAGTAAGATAAGAACTAGACAGTCTGTCAGAGATTGCAAACCTCCATTGAAATTAATGATCCTAATCAGTATCCCAGTAATGGTCTACCTATCTGGCATGGTTTACCCGATATCAGGCCAATCGAGTTAACTAATAGCTGATTTACGGTCATTTTGAATTCGATATAAATTAGTTAAAAACTTAGGGTGCATCTTCCCCGAAACCTCAAATTTTGTTTTATAGTAATGGACTAACATCTAACAGTTTGCAAAATATTGGGCATGTGAAAGTAAATAATGACCGATAGGGGGCCATTTTGAATTTGATCGAGTCAGAATTTTTCAAGATGCATCCTCAGCTGAAATCTCACATTTCATTCTATAGTAATCGTCTAGCTATCTAGCATGGTTTACCAAATATCGGCCATGTGAAAGTGAATAATGGCCTAAAGGCGGCCATTTTGAATTTGATCAAGTCAAAATTTTCCAAGATGCATCCTCAGCTGAAATCTCACATTTCATTCTATAGTAATGGTCTAGTCATCTAGCACAGTTTACCAAATATCGCCCATGTGAAAGTGAATAATGGCCGATAGGAGGCCATTTTGAATTTGATCAAGTCAATTTTTTTCAAGATGCATCCTCTCTTGTAATCTCACATTTTGTTTTAGAGTAATGGTCCAGCTATCTAACACGGTTTACCAAATATCAGCAATGTGAAGGTAAATAGTGGCAGATAGGCGGCCATTTTGAATTCGATTGAGTCGAAAGTTTTTAAAAGGCATCCTCTCTCGAAACGTCACATTTTGTTTTATAGTAATGGTCTAGCTATCTAGCACGGTTTACCTGATATCAGGCCTATCGAGGTAAATAATGCTGATTGTCGGCCATTTTGAATTCGTAAGTTAAAAATTGCAGGGTGCATCCTACCCTGAAAACTCACACTTTGTTTTATAGTAATCAGGTAATGGTCTAGCCATCTAGCACGGTTTACCAAATATCAGCCATGTGAAAATGAATGATGGCCGAAAAGGCGGCCATTTTAAATTTGATCAAGTCAATTTTTTTCAAGATGCATCCTCATCTGAAATCTCACATTTCGTTTTACAGTAATGGTCTAGCCATCTAGCACGGTTGACCAAATAACGGCCATGTGAAAGTGAATAATGGCCGATAAGCGGCCATTTTGAATTTTATCGAGTCGAATTTTTCCAAGATGCATCCTCTCCTGAAATCACACATTTTGTTTTATAGTAATGGTCTAGCCATCTAGCACGGTTTACCAAATAACGGCCATGTGAAAGTGAATAATGGCTGATTGGCGGCCATTTTGAACTTTGACAAAATGATTTTTTTCAAAATACATCCTCTCCTGAAGCCTTACAATTTAATTTATAGTAATGGTGTAGATATCTTGAGTGGTTTTCATGATATTCCACAATATCAGGCCTGTCGAGGTGAATAATGGCTGATAGGCGGCCATTTTGAATTTTATTAACTTCAATTTTTTCAGGATGCATCCTCTCCTGAAACCTTACAATTTATTTGATATTAATGGTGTAGCTATCTTGAGCGGTTTTCATGATATTCCGCAATATCAGGCCTGTCGAGGTGAATAATGGCCGATAGGCGGCCATTTTTAATTTTATCGATATGAAATTTTTCAAGATGCATCCTCTCCTGAAACCTCACAATTTGTTTTATAGTAATGGTGTAGCTATCTTGAGCGGTTTTCATGATATTCCGCAAAATCTTTCAGTCGGATTTACCGATGTTATAAATTAGGTCAAAGTGCTGGGTCAACTTCAAGGTCAAGGTCCAAAAACCTGAAAAGGCACAACTAGGGACCTTAGAGAACATGTATGTGCAATATGACTGTCATCGGCCCAGTACTTTTCGAGATCCGCTCCGGAAACGAAGTGCGCGTCAAAACGTCTAAATAGGTCATAGTTCTGAACCAGAAGTAGGTCAAAGTTCAAATACCCCAAAAGGCACAACTAGACCCCCTAGGGGTGTTGTGTGTAAAATTTGAAGACAATCGGACAAGTACTTTCAGAGATATGCTCCGGAAACGAATTGTTTACGGACGGCCCAACGGCCCAACGGCCCAACGGCCCAACGCCGTCACATCATCATTTTCTCCTCTGCAACCTTGCGTATTGAATTCAGATCAAAAATATTTTAACCCGTCCATTAGCCACCTGGAAGTAACCCACATACCAAAAATTATTATCCTAGCTTATTTTCTCACAAAGTTATAGGCAAAAGAAGAGGCAAAAAAAAACGGAGGTAGAATCCATAGCTCCCTTCGCTCACCTACGGTGACGGCGGGAGCTAATTACACAGGGACATTTTTTAAATAGACACCCGCATCTGGTCCCACCTGTAGGCCCTATATATGTATCAAACATGTGGCCACCGTTTTTTGCTCTAATTTGGCTCCTACGCCGACCATCTCAGCCACACAGCCCATCGCAATATCATCATATTTAATACATGTGACCTAACAAAATCAGTTTATATCGTGATATTTCAATAAAGTAATTATTTTTGTTAGTATTTAACCTACACTGTCATGTATTAGGGCTGCTCCAGCAAACATTTAGGCCCCCCCCCCCCCCCCCCATAGACGGCAATTGTTTTTTTTTGCGGGGACGGAGGTATACAGCACATTTTTTAATCCGGAGGGGGTGGTAGGTTTCAATTTACAATGTTCCGGTAGATATGGTATGTTGTCAATATTTAACTATTTCCGAAGTCAAAAGTAAAATGCCAAATAAATTGTTTTGTTTTTCCACAACTGGTATTTTTTTCCAATGGGTATTTTGTCAGCAGTCATTTTACCCAATGGCATATTTGGTCGTCTGGCATTTTTTACCAATGACATATTTTTGCAATTCAGGGACTGTGGTGCTAAAAAAATTGTTAATTCCAGACCCTGTGGTGGTCCGAGGACCAATATTCCCCGGGAGGGGTGAGGGTTGTTTTTCAATTGCCGACAATGGGGGGACCCTGATTTTTCCAGGAACAACCCTTACAATTTATGTTTGGTTTAACTTGAATACAGCTTGTTAAATCTTTATTGTATTTATTCAGATCGAGGCGCAGATGATTAACAGTCTAGACAGTGCACGATGCCAGCACTAACGCTTGCACACTGTCTACGACTGCCCATTGTCTACTACTTTGGCCCAACCTTAAATTAACAATGGTATTTTATTTATTTATTTATTGAAGTAGATTAGTTTGATAGAGCTCAGCATTGGTACCGTACAAGATTAACTTGTGATTATAGCCAGTGTTTAGACAACGAGCATTCATGGCTGTCGCCAGTTTGGGCACTTTGTTTAGTGTCGCATTATACAGAGCTGTAGGAATTTCACCTCATCACAGCCTCAAAATTCTGACTCCCACTATACACAGCGTCGCCTAATCCACGATGATATACGGAGAGCATTTTCTTTGAGGAAGTACTACAGTTAACATTTATAGCTTAAATTAATTTAATACATTACACTAAATAACAAATATTTAAAAAAAAACATACCCTAGCTTGAGGCTGTAATGTTGCATGTTGAGCAGACTGAAGGGAACATCTAGTTTCTGTGCTTGTTGAAGCGTGAGGAACAGCTGTTTCAACCTGATAGGCAAGACAAAATAGTTTTGTTTGTATACTTTAAAGCATTTTCTCTCAATGTGCCACACCATATACATATGCTCACAACACATAATATGTAACCATGACTAACTCACAAAATCATTCATTTTGGCATATTTTTTTAAGCAGGCAAAAATATTTACAAGGATCCATAAACAGGATTTTATATAGGCATCTTCTTTCAGGAAGTAAAACAGTTGACATTTATAGTTTAACTTGATTTAATGCATTACACTAAATAAACAAAGGATTTAAAAAACATACCCTAGCTTGAGGCTGTAATGTTGCATGTTGAGCAGACTGAAGGGAACTAGTTTCTTTGCTTGTTGAAGCTTGAGGAACAGTTGTTTTAATCTGCAAGACAAAATATGTTCATTTGTATACTTTGAAGCATTTTCTTTCAATGTGTAAAACCATATATACATACAGCTTTGATGTATACATGAGGGACAAGGCTTATAGTCTGAGAAGGGCTAATGAAAAAAAGAAATACTTTTTCTTAACAGCTCTACTAATTTAATTAATTTTAGTGTGTTATGCTAGGTAGTGCCATTCCAATGCAATCAAAACAGACTAGAAAAGTGGCTATGCCTCCGCCGCAGATGCCATAAAAAAGAGTAGGTGGATGCTCTAGAACCTGTATCTGCAAAATACTGAAAAGTTATGTTGGATGAGACATATTTGCAATTTTTTTTAACCCGCCACCCCAAGAAAAAAGACCAGCAAAGTTTTAAAAAGATAAAGAGGCTACTGCAATCATTTAAAATGCAAAATCAATGTGGTTTATTTTAATTACTGCCCCATCCCAAAAAAGTTTTTTAGACTCCTCAACAAAAAATTACTCTCCCCACCCTAAGTTTAAAACAGCCGTAAAGTACTGCAAAATAAAAAATTCCCCTTTGAGCTGGTCCACCCCTGAAAAAATATACCTCCCAAAGTTACAAAAAAAAGGCTTCTGCAATAATTTTAATGCGGAATACCGGGTTTTTACCCCCCTGAGCAAATCCCCCTCAAGTTGAAAAAAGCTGGAGAGGCTACGTCAATATTTTTTAAAAAGCAACAAATTTAAAAAAAAAAAAGGCCCCCAAGCCCCCATTAAAAAAAATATTACAGCATTCTCGAACAGCATTATCCCACTCCCTCAAAAATATATATTTTTTTTTTAAATTCAGAGGATAAAAAATTACTCCCTCCCCGAACAAACTACTAAAAATAAAAAAAGCTAAAGGTTACTGCAATAATAATAACAACAATGAACATTATACAAAAAGTTCATAATTTCACCACCCTTGTATTTTGTATACCTATGTCTGTCTCACCAGTCTTCATGCTATCCTATTGTATATACAAAGCATTGTATTAATGGGCATAAACATTGTTAATGGTAATTCCCTTACACAATTTAGGATAAAAATGGTGGAAATACTTTGTATTCAGTGTTTAGCTACAATACCATTAATACACTTACTGTTTTAAACTTCAAGTGTTTTGGAACTTGACGTAAAAGTTTTAATGCTGGTGGACAGGCATAAATACTTTCGTCAATTTTTTGACTGTGCCCCATATGCTCCATGAAGGAAGCAACTTCTTCAGGTCCAATTGCTTCCTTCCCCATTCTACTCCAAAACTGTGTGGAAGTATCGTGACGAACATCATTAGCTGTCATAACCTTTACACCTGCCTTCCTACACATGTCACATACTTCATTATAGCCTACAGGGGGATCTTTTGATTCACCTGTATTAGGAAATAAGAATGTGTTGCTCACAGATACTTTACACTTTCTCCTCACATCTGGAGTAGCGATCATGTCTATCAGAGGCACAGTGTCTCTTGGGAGAAATATGGGCACTAATCCTCTCTTTCCATCGACGAAGGTAAGAGAGAAATGTTTCAGAATTTCGCTGTCCTCATTTGTGAGATTCGCTCTATTAATCCAGTCCTCACGCTCGTTGTAGTCCTCCAACGAGAGGTGGCACACTTCACCTCCTCGGCGGGCATTTCCTAAGGTTAAATATGTCACTAAAACTTTCCTTGCTTTAATGAGATCTCTTTGATTGTTTATTCCACTTTCTGTGAGATGTTCAATTTCGCAAGTCAGAAAATTAAACAAAGTGTCAACATCTTCTTTTTTAGGGAGAGCAATTGGTTTTCTGTTAACCTTGTTGCGCTTAGAAACTAGCTGGTACTCTGCTTCAGCAAAGACAGTCCGGTAATGTGTTGGGGAGCTGAATGTCTCATTGAAAGCACGTATGGATGCTACCCTAATGGTATCTCCCTTCACTCCATAGTGCGAGATGAGGATCCTGCTACACATTTTTATCATATTCCCTAGGTTAACTTTAACTCCTGACTTTATATCTCCTCCTGCTTCTTCTGGCTCACATATCTTAGTTATGGCATCTACCAAAGCTGTTAAATTTTCTAGGAGAAAGAGATTCTGTGCTTCTTTCACCCCAACCAAATCAGAGAGCTTTGCAAGTTTACGCATGTAATTGCGAGCCTTATCTCTAGCTTGCTTCTCTTTATTTGGCTTACGAGCATCGTAAATCTGCTTCCCAATTACCTGGATAATGCTATCCTTTTCAATTATTGAAAACATATCATCTTTGGTCATCTTCGCCATGAGGTTGCAGTCATTAAGTTTCCCTGAATTGTTGTTGTCAAGAGCAGTAGCTAGAGCTAAAGGTATGGCTACATCATGTTCTTCTTTTTTACTCGCAGCACATCTGGCTTTGTGTTTGTAGAAGGCATATTTATCAAAGTATCCACGGCATTGAGAGCAGATTACTTTTTTTGCAGATGGCTTTGTTTTAGATCTTCGTTCACAAAGCAAGGTTTTTCCATGGATCATAAGCTCTTTGTTTTTTCTGTCAATGCCATCTCTTCTTAATTGGGCAATTATCTTCAGCGATTGTTTTCTGCTGATAACCCCTGTCTCCTTTCCAGATATTAGTTCAGCAATCTGTGGTTCATTTGAATGCTTTGTAAGCAGATGACGGCGGATATCTGCCAAGTATAATCCACAGTATACACAGGGTCTAGATGGCTTCCCCGACTTACTCCCAGTTGCTTCTTCAATGTTTTTTTCTGGGAACATTTCTGTATGTGGTAAAGTTTCATTACCTGCAACAAATACATTATTTCAATAGAATGGTTGATTTAAATATAAAAATTATTGAAAAGAAAATTACATCAGATGGAGGCCTCAAGGTTCGATTATGAATAAAAATACATCATCTAATATATTTTAGTCACATTTAAACCAGCTGTGACTTTCAATCTATGTATGTGGCTGTGATTATGTGAACAAAACATGTGTGTTTAAAGCAGACATGGGGTAATAGTAATAGGTGATAGTAATAGGAGCAATTTTACTGTAATAGTAATAGATCACGAAAAAATGAAAGTAATAGTAATAGTAATAGATCAGGAAGTAATAGATAATAGTCTATTACTTTTCTATTTTTTCTCAATGTTAAACATTAAGTAAATAAAGAGTGTTTAGGTAGTTCAAAGGTGTGAGTGACCATAGCTGTCAACATAGGCTAACGCCACTACCACATGATGGGACGTGTGTCAACTCAAGCGAGTAGTAACTCTGTATAGCCTACATTGATTATTATAATCGCTGCTAATTATTGCAGCATTGACGCCTATATACTATATGTTTGACCGGGAGCAAAAAATGCATATTAAAAGATGACCAACAGATCATTTACTCGAACTGTCTCGCTGATTTAGGGAGACTGTGCGAGAAAAAGATATGTGCAAAAGGTGGTGTATTCGGAGTATTGTTAGCTCCCGACCAAAGTCGTCTATTACCTGGGGCTGTGACTGGCAGCAGGGGGGGGGTCAAATATACTGTACGTCAGTATGAGGGTGATAACGCACTGTTTATAGCAAGCGTTGGAGATCAGACTACATTGCAATTAACCCTCACAGTGCTAGAGAAGGAAAACTCATTTCGAATACCATCTTCTATTTATCAAACGTTCAAATATTAGCAAACCTCATTCAAATATAAGATGTTCGATTTTTCAGCCAGAGGTCCCGCCGGTCACCACTATGGCCGGCCGACCCCGTTCAGCGGCCGCAAAACCAATTTCCCGATCACATTTTCACTGCTAAGGCTCTCCAATGACAGGTCACCCCAAAGCGCGGTCACTGCCAGTAATTTCACAGCCAAAAGTTGTTTACAAACTGTTAAATGTAATGTCTATTGTGGGTTTCTCATATTATATTAAGCCTTTCACGCTCATAGCGCCCACTAACCAGCTAACACCCTCTCCTGACTGCCGCTCATAGGCATAGCGCCTGCTAATGCCCAAAACCGCCCGCCAAATTACCGGCAACAGCGGTGATTAACCAATCAGCATTCAACAAGCGGCAATATTGCGTGCTGCTCGTCGCATACCTCCTGTCCATTTCGTGTGAGCGATAATGAGGCTTCGATAGCTTTGTATTAAGAATGACATTGATCGGACTGTCAATGTTACTGATCGGACCGATAAAGAATGATTTGAGACTTTACTACCGCGGTATTCTAACTCATATTTTAGCACTAGTATGCAACATTTGCATAATATATGCAATATGTATAATTTTAATTTGTTCATTCTCGATAAGTAGACTAGCTGTGGGAAGTTTCATGCTAACATCAGGGGTGGCTGCTGGTAGCAGGTTATACTGTAATTATAATATTTCAAAGAAATATACCGTATATATATGATTTATAGAGATTTTCTCTCAATAATGCCAATCAGTGGTTTCATAGAAGAATACCTAATTGCAATGATTAGATTCACAAGCTGACAAAATATATTTAAATGAAAAAAATTTCTGGACGTTTTTGTGGTAAAAGGGTAAAGTCAAGTACATGTTGGTTTTTGCTAAATCTTATGAAAACATTTGAAGGCCTACCAGATATTTAATCTACGTATTTCGCAACTCTTATGATTGCTACCGTCACCTTAACTTTGTGAAAAAGACATTTTGTTATTTTGGTAATTATATTTGTTACATTTTGTTATTTCATATCCTGCCAGAGTATCATATAACAAAACTAAGACACTAGCGGAAGGTGAATATGCGACTCCTGGGACTTAAACATTCACAAGTCCACCAGAAGGAAATTATATAATTGATCCGAGGTTACGCCTCGCTAGACCCTTCGAGGCCCAGATACAAAATAGGGGTAACGGTGGCCGACTTTTACTTGGAATAATAATTCGTGCTCACATAATTAGCACAGTATAGGTGAAAATTCTTTACCCACAAAATTTCAAGATCAATTACGGACAACTTTTAAAAGCTGAAAGATGTAGACTTTCCGGTGACGTCTCTGAACAATTAAGGTTTTTAAGATCGAATGGACATTTATTGTGAGATTGTATATACAACTTGTATAATATAATTGAAACACAGATACAAGAATAAATACATTTTTGTTCGCAATTTGTTTTTAAACCAATTTTTTAGTTTTGAGTTGTCCGGAAAGTAATAGTAATAGATGGCTTAGTAATAGTAATAGAAATAGACTGGTATGACCTGTAATAGTAATAGAAGGCTGGCCAAGTAATAGTAATAGCTTGTATGTAATAGACCCCATGTCTGGTATAAAGTGATAAAAACTAACGCGAGTGAGTCAACAATGATGAGCCAGTTTTTGAAAAAGTGTATATGAAATCAGAGCTACCGCCTTCATACAAGTGTGGATAACCCCACCCTTGATTCATCCAATCGTGGCTCAACGTTGGGCCAATGTCAGTAACATTGGCAACATTTAGTTGTATAGTCAGAAGTCTCGTATTAGATGCTAGCTGAAAGAGGATGCTAGCTGAAAGGGCCATTGGTTACAGACTTTTATAGCACCCAACTCCAAAAATCTCGATGATGGGTATTTTGAAGTTAGGCCGAAGTGTTTTTATATTTAGATTTCAGGATCCGCCGACAACAAAATTCTAAAAAAAATATATATATATATTTTTTATTTCCGCCGAATGTCTATTTTAATATAAAACAAAAAAAAGAGGTTTTTTTATTTATTTATTTATTGTTGTAGACTGTGTTATTTATACCATGTGATTGTAAAGCTTGTTTTATTGCGCCTCAGGCGTCCGCACTTCGCGTCTTATTATTATTTGATGCATCATGGTTTTCCGTGATGTATTGTGCGCGATCTCAACCTGAAGCGCTTCCAGGTTGGCCTCTGACACGGGTCAATCAATCAATTGTTAATCTACATGGCATACTTTTACTCTGTCAAGTTATCTAGTCATTTTTATATTTCCAGCAATGGTTGTATTTACCTTTCTTATTAAAAGCAGTTGGTTATAATGGTAATTAAAACTTGATGTGTTGTTGTTGTTGTTTCATTTAATAGGTATTTAATAGGAATTTCAGATAAAAAACAGCAAAATTAGTCTGTCTCTGATTTATACTGAGCAACTTTTTTAAGGTAGACCATCCCTGTAGAATTTTTTTATTGAGATTTTAAACCGCTCATATCGTTGTAGGTAGTTTGCAAATAAACCTGAAACGTTTTTTTCAATTAAGTTTGGCCAATAACGATTTTTTTTAGCCTTTAATACCGACCCAAAATATAAAAAATTTTTTTTTTTTTTTTTTTTCCCACCTCCGACAGGTGTTTTCACCCCTGAAAATCCGCAAATCTAAAAATAAAAACACTTTGGCCTTATTGGTCTGGCTACATTAGCCTACTGTAGATATAGAGCAGTATTTAAATAACTAGTTGTTGTATTATGTTTTAACTTGAAAAGTGCCCTTTCTTTAAAAAAATGACCTTTTTACACTGTACAGTATACCAAAAGTACAGTTGGCCCTGACCCTGAGATAATCATTCCAAAGCTATACAGAAATACTGGAAATACAATAAAGTAAAACATCAAATCAGTTCAGGACTATGTCAAAAGTAGGCGAAGGCAACTCCAACGAAAGACACATCTAGAGCAACTAAGATTTATACTAATGTTATAGTATGTTAACAATACATGTTTAAAGTATCTTTGAAGATATAATGTTGGAAAAAGTGTAGCGGACAGACAGTCAGACAGGTGAATTCAAGATACCCGATCTGTTGGACATGGGATAAAACTCACCAAATTGTTCTGGTTGGCTTCCTTCAGATTCTTCTTCAGAGAAATTATCACCTGTAGTAGGTAAACATACATAATCATGTTAAGAACTAGAAAGGAGTGTTTACGAAGTAAACACCTAAGAAGGCTCCCAAGAACTTTTTTTTTAAATGTGAGAAAATTATCAATTTTATACATGTGAATATAATGTTTTTTTATTAGACAGATGTCTACACGAAACAATTGTATTGAAATAATGTTTGATAGACGTTTCAAAGATATCAGGACGACAATGTCTTGATGCGGCAAAAACAGACAATTGAAAAAATTAAAGATGACCACCATGACCTGGATATGCTTCCAAATTTTCTGAAGAGTTGATGCATTGAATGAGTTATACTAGTGCTCACTATATATTGAACACTTAGAAAATTGGGAAGCGGTTTTGAAGATTTCTGGGTGACAAGGGGTTGATATGACAAAAACAGATTAGAGATGGCCACCATGACCTGGATATAGTTCTGAACTATGTGAAGAAAAGTTGATGCAGTCAAATAGTTGATACTAATGTTCAGTATACTGAACCCCCAGAAAATCAGACGAGCAGTTTCGAAAATATCAGGGTGGCTAGGGCTTAAGTGGCGAAAAAGATGGCCTAGATATGCTATTTGAAAAACAATCAATCAAGGAGTTGATACTAGTATTTAGTAAATTCAACATCGAGTAAATCAGACATGCAAGATATGAATGCAGTGACGGTGGGCGAAACCGTACAAACACTCAAAGCCTTCCCAAATATCCATATAACCAGCATTTACCTCTGTATTATCCATAAAATCATCTTCAAGATAATCACAAAAGAATAATATGTAGACAGTATAATTGGAGGTAATGTTTTTTTTAAATGTAATCTTACTTGGTTGTATATAGTCACTCCCATCATCAGAAACTAACTCTTCACTTGCATTATCACAAAGCAAATCTTCTGGAGCAAGTACTGCAATAAAATAAATAAATTATGTTTACTAGAAAATATTTATTTTAGAAATTAGCTTTTTGGAACAGTAGACCACAGTACAATTTCACAATATCTGGTGGTCACGAGCCACTTTTGGT